>PVKC010000172.1:0-23535 GCA_004027635.1 Crocidura indochinensis | reverse complement strand
GCTTTCTTATTAAACATTTTGTATTTAAAGCATTGTGATTTACAAAGTTATTCATAGTTAAGTTTAGGACAGGAAACTTCTCTTTACCAATGTTCTCAGTGCCCATCTAATATCTTGCTCTTGCTCCCGCCTACCATCATAACAGGCACCTTTTTAAGTTTAGTTATTAAAGTTTGGGTCTCATGATTTCATTGTTGACTCCATGATTTGGATATTTAGTTCTGTCCTAAATACCATTAGTGCAGCCCTTTGATCTCTGCCTTCTGTTATCTCATATTTGTTTTTCTCCTCCTCCATTCAATTTCTTTCCATCTCCTCACTGTACCCTGAGGTCAAGAGTTTTCTAGACAAGCTTCATTTAAATCATTGCATTTCTTTACTCAGCTATTATATTATATAATGTTATTACATATTATATAATATATTATATTATATTATATTTCTGAAAGAGGTTCTCAGTTTCATCTACGTTGCAATGAATTGCATGATTTCATCGTTCTGTTATACTCTAGCCATTCTATCCCAATTAAGGATAACTAATACATAGAAAAAATTATAAATTCATACTTTAGTGACATCAGTTTATAAAAACAATTGGTGTTTAATTGCATAGCTCTAATACAACTACCTACTATCTCCACACCTCAGTTGACATCGGTATACATCTATTTATATTTCCTTTTACCTGGTTTTACATGTCTGGCTATTAAGAACAAAACTTTCAAGCTATATCACGTGCCAAAATCAGATAACAATTTAGAAAGATCAAGCATCAAAGTCAAACATGCCAGAGATGGTGAAACAATAAAACCAGATATTGAAATAACTATTAGTAATATTCTAATGATTCTGGTCAAGTGAATAATATGGCATAGGAAAAAGAAAAATAATATAAACACAAAGAGAAAATCCAAGAATAAACCAAAATATTTGCTGAAAGTAATGAAAAATAATTAAATGAAGAATGCTTTGGCTTATCTTGTTACTAAATTAGCCATAGATAAAAAAAATTATCTATGCATTAAAAGTCTTTTCTATACAATCTTCAAAATTTGAAAAATAACAATTACAATAACAATTATAGACTTGGAAAACTAAAAGTATAGCACCCATAATGAAAAAAAAGATAAAGAGAAAAAATAATATAAAATATTTTAAAATAAAAACAGAATTTTAATAAAATTATGTCAAGTATCAAACCATAAATTCAGGAAGTTTAAAGAATGTTAAACAAAAATGTATAAAAAAAACTATAATAAGGATAGCATTTTTCTTTTTTTTTCTTTTTTTGGGAGGGGGGGTGTGCCACACCCATGACCCTCAAGAGTTGCTCCTGGCTATGTGCTCAATAATAGCTTCCGGCCTGGGGGACCACATGGGAATCGCAGTCGTCTTTGGCTAGTGCCAGCAAGGATGACGTCTTACAGCTCTGTGCCACTGCTTTGGCCCCGGCATAGCATTTTTCAATTACAACAAATTAAAGGCAAGGAAAGAAAATAGAGAGCCCAAGAAAAATAATCTTACCTATAAATTAAAATAATAATAGTGTGTTAACTACCATGTGATTATATAGTAGTTAGGGCACAAGACTGTCCTATGCATGATTAGAGTTTTATTTATGGTATGGCATAGGGCCCAGTGGTCGGCAACCTACGGCATCGAGCCACATGTGGCTCTTTACACTTTTAATTTGGCTCTTCGGTGTGCGGGGCGGCCACTCCAGGAGTCAGGACACTGCTCCTAGCTTCTGTCAGTGCGCGCCCTGTGTGGCTCTCAAAATAAATTTCAATCGTGGTTCTGGCGAGATTTGGCTCAGCTGAAAAAAGGTTGCCGATCACTGGATAGGCCATCTAAGCTTTGCTGGGTCACGCAGGGGTCTTAAATTTGCGGCCCACCGGCCGCAAACGGCTCTCCATACATTTTGTGGCCCTGCCCTAGAGGAATCTTTTATTGCTTTGTTTTGTTTTATTTTAGTTGCTTGGGTCAGACCCCCCAAAGTTCAAGGCTTACTACTGACTTTGCACTCAAGGATCACCCCGACTTTGCCTCCTCTGGCCCGCAGGTAAATTGAGTTTGAGACCCCTGTGAGGCCCTCAGTACTATACTACCAGAATTTCCATCCCGGTACTGAAAGGCCTGAACAGCATCACATCCACAGACTTTTCTATTGCTGTCCTAGTTGACTGAGAATCACCAGTGGGGCTCCCAGACCTCCTGAGCATCACTAGGGAGAAATTCCCCCAATAATAAAGAAAAGAAATGAAAAGAGAAAAAAATACATCTATTTCTCAAAAACTATGCAGTTGAGAAGAGAGTAATTGAAGTTCTGAGAATAAAGCTTCCAATATAAAATTTCATATTCTGAGAAACTACTCTTCAAAGAGAAATAGTTCCAAAGATAGATATAAAAATGAGAAAATTTATTATCAAGAAAGTGATTTTAAAAGAAATATTAGGACAGAGTAATAATAAAGAAGGTAGGGTGTTAGCTCTACATATGTCCAACCCAGGTTCAATTTCTAGCATTTTCATATGTTCCCCATATGATCCCTGAGCATAGATCCAGTAAAAAGCCCTGAAAACCACCAGGTGTGTCCCCCAAAAGGGAAAAAATATTAATGCATTATAAGAAAATTACAGACTAATATTGTTCATGAATAAAAATGTTTAAGAAACTCATTCAATTGCATCCAAATTGGATGCAATACTTTATAAAAATTATGCTGCATAACCAAGTGGGATCCATTCTTGATCGAATTTTCTAATTCAGCATTTGAAAATCCACTAATGTGATTTATCATGTTAAGGAATATATAAAATGTTTAAAAATGAAGACAAAATGTCCTTTCACTGGTATTAGGTATCTATGCAGAAACCATAAGTGTACAACAGCCACAAGAAAACATGGAGCTAGTAAAATTTGTTGTTTGTTGGTTATAGCAAGATTGTAACATACTAGGCAAGAATATGAATGTTACTTGCTTTCCAATATATTATAAATGAAAAATAAATGCCCCAAACTTCCCACCAATACCATTTGCTACCTCTAGTCTACTTCAGATTTGCAATCAAAGGTCAAAGATTTGTTGTCATTCTATATGATCAAGTCCCTAGCTTTATTTCATAGTTTAATGAGATCATCTGGTATTTTTTTCCTTCTCCCTTGATTTATTTTAACACTGAAAGTATAAACATTAAAGAAAACAAGTGATCTAAACTATAATTATAAAGTTAATTAAATCTAACCATACTTAGATACTAGTGTTAAATTTTAAATGGTGCAAGATTTGGAAAATAAAAAGAAGAGTAAATTAACTTATCTATTAAACTTTAAGTGCAATTAATAAAAAATAACATAGTCATAGAATAAAATTCATCATGTCTACATAAGAAATGTCAAAGTAGCAATATTTTCATTCATTTTTAATTAAAATTATGTGATATATCATATAATATCAAATGTAATATAAAATCAAAACAAAATGTCAAATAATATTATTCTTAGCAATTGTATTGTCTAGTATACAATTACATTAAGAGAAGATATTCTGAAATTCTGCCCTATCAATTTGTACAAAGGAATGGTGGGATAAGATAAAAGACTACAACAGAATACTTTGTAGATATGTAACAAGATAAACAAATTTAGCTGAAACTGCAACCCTCCAGACTGAAATATCATCCCAGTAGGAAAGGCTTTCTACCAATTTGAATGCATACTCAGTTTTTGAATGGAACTCAGCAGGACTAGCCACAGTGTGATAATGACATGCTTACAGGTTTTAATCTTCAGAGCAAGCTTTTGACTGCTCTTGTCTTCACCCTAGAGGATTTTTCTCTACATATTTTTCAAATGTGTATCTGAATCTAAACTAGTATCTAATATGTAGTAAATGCTCCTATACCTTTGTTTATAAACACAATTGCTTAGAGAAAAACTTGCTGAGATATTTTGAAATAGAAACCCAGAAGAGAAAAATAAACAGAAAAATTAGTTACAAATATATACTCTGAAACCTACAGGGAATAGTATTTTCACTTAGAAAGCAGAAAAAGGCTGGCCAGCCCTAGGGAACATAGCACATGTTTTTTTGCTTTTTATTTTTCAGAATAAAAGTGTGAGGAGCTCCAATGGGCCCATAGAAGTAGAAAAAATAAATTCTCTATACTGTATCCCTTCAGCCAGGTTGATAACATACTGGCTTTTTCTCTTGTCCTTTTACAATGATAAAGCTTACTTGAATCACAAAACTACAAGATGGTAGGCACTGAGTTGAGTTTAGTTAGGCAGCATTTCCTTCCTGGCACTTTTATGTGATCACTATTAAGGGCAAGGATAATCCCCCCTCATTCTTCAGCTCCTTGAGAGTCCCAAAGAGAGGCAGTGACCATGCAATTCACAAAGGTGAGAGTTTAATCTGGCGCCAGAGGTCAGTGACCAGGAGACAGGTCTCCAGGCCAAGATCCCAGGTTTTGTTTAAGCAGAGTTTTTAGAGGGTATCTTTCAAAGAAACAGGCTACATCATTTCAAACAAGCATTATCATAAAACAGGTTACATTATTTCAAACATCATCTTTTGTTGCAGCGTCCATTCTTGTAACTGTCTTAGGGGCTAGTGAAACATTAAAACATCAAGTTACAGTCTTACAAGGCTAGTGAAACATTAAAACATCAAGTAACAGATAAAACAGGCTAGTGAAACAATGTCCTAGAGATTTACATTGGCACCCCCCACATGGAGAAGGAACAAAGAAGAACATTCCTAATGAGCAAAATCTGGTTACTTACTGGGATTTCTACAGACAGCAGTGAAGGGGTGGGGGTAAACACATAGAGGGAAAAGCAGAGGCTCTGCTTTTCTGCTTTCCCTTTCAATCACAATCTGGGTTGCTTGAAGAACTATTCCCAGAAAGTTTGTGTTATGACACTTTTCTTCTGAAAGACCTACATTAGTACCTATTTTTGATAGGCAAGAGAAATCCAAAGAGGGCATGCTCTTTTATTTTTTAATAAAATCATTATTTAAGCATCATCATTACAAGCATGGTCTTAGTTGGGTTTCAGTCATAAATAGAACACCCCTTTCGCCTGTGCAATTCA
The DNA here is from genome assembly GCA_004027635.1 of Crocidura indochinensis. Lineage (NCBI taxonomy): Eukaryota > Metazoa > Chordata > Mammalia > Eulipotyphla > Soricidae > Crocidura > Crocidura indochinensis. Next base: position 18,434 of record PVKC010000172.1, on the reverse strand, counting down.
AAAACCTTGGACCAGAGTGACAGCACAGTGGTAGGGTGTTTGCCTTGCACGCAGCTGACCCAGGACAGATATGGGTTGGATCTCCGACATCCCATATGGTCTCATGAGCCAGAAGCGATTTCTGAGCACAAAGCAAGGAGTAAGCGCTGAGAGCCACCAGGTGTAGAAAAAACCAAGCAACCAACCAATCAAATAAACAAACAAAAATCCAAATTCAAAAGCCCAATTAAAATCAGCTTGTATTCTTCCAACAGTTGGGGGCATCATGAACTCAGCAGCAAGAGCATCCTAATTTTATCTCCAAGTGTTTTACAGATTTTGTAAGAATCAGATAATTTCTGCCTTCACTACCTAAATTATTTTAGATTGTGTATATCATTTAAGAGGTAAGTAGTAAGTTAAATTTTGAATTAATTAACTTTTTCCATTTAAGTTAATTGTAGTTGCTCTTTGCTTTACACCATTTCAAATTAAGAAATATTCTCTGAAGGTGGAAGATGAAGGTAGAAATTTTGCCAAATGTTCTAATTTGTTACAACTGTGCCAGATCTCATAATTGCCTTTGCAAATTTGTATTTTTTTTTCTGCATATGATGTTTTACCTAAGGAAAGGAAATTAGACCAAGAGATAGAAACACTCTAGGAGTTTACACACCTTTGATGTCAGTAGAGTTCCCTGGGTAACTTATGTGACCTGGGGGAAAAAAAGGAGGGAACTTTGAAAAGTGAAACTGTTTGCTTTATCTATTTCTACCTCTGGCACCTCAGGAGCAACTGGGAGGTCTAAGACTTTGGACCTCTCTAGTAGGGCAAGCAGTCTTAAAGAATGCCCAAGTCTTCATATTCATTTTCTTCATAGAAATGAATTCAAGGAGAAGAGTTGGGAAGTAAAAACAGGTTTTATTTGGAAATTCTGAGGAAGGGAGAGGCTAAGAGAGAGAGAGAGAGAGAGAGAGAGAGAGAGAGAGAGAGAGAGAGACAGAGAGACAGAGAGAGACAGAGAGAGAAAGAGAGAGAGAGAGAATAAAATTTATGAGATTGTGGGCTTCTAAAAAGGTAGGAAAGCCCCAGTACACATGCCAGCATGAAAATATGAAAGCATGAAAGTACACATCACAAAAGAGGAGATGCACACAACATGTGCTCAGGCACCATGTAACCAGGCAAGATATGTGGACAAATTATTCTATATTATTCTATACAATAATGCACATGAGTGATGAGTGTATCCTTTGTTCCAAGTTGGTTTACCTTTATTTCTCTCAACTTGCACTATATGAGGCTTTCTTCCTAGGTAAGAGTCCATTGCTGGGTGGTGACCAAAGGGAAGATTGGTATCTATTATCTTGATAATTCTTTCCCACTGGGGCACTGTTCCTTCTGGAGCTTCTCTAGGAGGGTGCCCATTCTTCTTTAGATCTGTTTTGGCACCAGTTAATGATCTTATCAGGTGGCCACAGTGCTAGCACAGAGGATAGAGTATTTGCCTTTCATGCAGCTGAATTGAGTTTGATCCCCAGCACCCTATATATTCCCCCTGGGTTCTATCCTCTTCATAACATTTGGTCCCTGACCACTCCAGAAGTGATTCCTTAATACCACTGGGTGTGCCCCCCTTAAAAAACGATATTATTAGGCCTTGGTCACAAGTCTATTTTTGTTTATTTAAATCCATTCATAATACAGTTGTTTTTTTTATTTTCCACAGATAAATATATTCATGATTGAGTTATAGTCATAGACTGTACTACAGCCTTCACCAGTGCACATTTCCTGCTATCAATGTCCCCAGATTCCCTCGCACCTTCCCATTTTTGTCTCTGGGGCACACATTCCTCTTCTCATCTCTCTTGCTTTTTTCTCCTTTGGACACTTTGATTTTCAGGACAGTGTATATTATCCCAAATCATTTTTTTCAGTTTTCCTTCTCCCACACCCTTTTCCTTTTCGTTAGGCAGTTTACTTTCCTAGCAACTATATATCTACTTATCAGTCAATCAATCAATCAATCTATCTATCTATCATCTATCTATCTATCTATCTATCATCTATCAATAATCTATCTCTGTTTCATACTACCTCTATCTATCTTTTTTAATCATCTCTTTATATCTTCTGTCTCTTTTCTTTTGTGACACTATGATTTGCACTATTGTTAGTGAAGGCAAACCTGCATGTTGACTTTATCCACTTTCACAACCCAATTCCTAACCAGAAATATCAGCAACAGCTATAATTGTCAGAGTAGTCCCTTCTCTACTGTAACTGTACTCATCACTCTTTGTAACAAGCTTTCTACTATCTACTGAGCTTCCTGATCCTTTTATCTATTGTCTTTGAATATTATTACCATAGTATCTTCTAATTTTCTCATATCACATAGATGATTGAAATTATTCTATATCTATCCCTCTCCTGTGACTCATTTCACTCAGCATATTCCTCTCCATTTTCATTCATGTATAGCACATTTCATGACCTCATTTTTAACAGCTGTATAGTATGCCATTGTGTAGATGCAGTACAGTTTCTTTAGCCACTCACTTGTTGTAGAGCACCTGGATGGTTTTCAGATTGCAAATAGAGCTCTGATAAACATAGAAGTTCAAAGTGCATTTTATATCTGTTTTAGTGTTCCTGGAGTATATTCCTAAGTAATATTGTGAGTCATGTAGAAGCTTACTTTCCAGTTTTTTGAGGAATATCCATATTGTTTTCCAGAAAGGTATGATATATTCACCAGCAGTGAATGATAGTTTTTTTTCTCCCCACATACAAAGCAGCACTGGTTGCTTTTGTTCTTTGTGATGTGTGCCAGTCTCTGTGGTGTGAGATAATACCTCATTGTTAGCTTGATTTGCATCTCCTTGATGATTAGTGATGTAGAACATTTCTTGATGTACCTTTTGGCTATCTGTATTTCTTTGAGGAAATGTCTAATCATTTTTTTTCTCACCATTTTTGGATGGAGTTAGGTGTATTTTTTTTTTGTGAGGATCTGTTAGTACCTTGTATATCTTAAATATTAAGATGTACCATTATCAGGTAGGTACTGGGTAAATAATCTATATCTTTTGAAGCCTTTGTACCTTACACTGTTTCCTTTGAGGTATAGAAGGTTTTCATTTTAATGTAGTCCCATTTGTTTATCTTTGCTTCCACTTACTTAGCTAGTAATGTTTCATTCTTGAGAGGATTTTTGTTTTTGTTTTTGTCTTTGTTTTTGGGTCACACCCGGCAGTGCTCAGGGGTTACTCCTGGCTCCATGCTCAGAAATTGCTCCTGGCAGGCACGGGGGACCATATGGGGCACCGGGATTTGAACCGATGACCTTCTGCATGAAAGGCAAATGCCTTACCTCCATGCTATCTCCCGGGACCCCATTTTTGAGAGGATTTTAGCTTCAATGATAGAATATGTTACCTATGTTTCCCTCTATGCACTGATAGTTTTATGTTTGATATAAAAGTCATTAACCCATTATGATTTGACTTTTGTGCATAGTGTTAAAGAGAAGTTTGAGTTTACATTTTTGAATGTAGTTGACCAGTTTTTTCCAACACCACTTGTTGAAGAGGTTTTTTGCTCCACTTTGTATTTATTGTCCCTTTATCAAATATCAATTTAATGAATGAATGGTATTGAATTCTATTTTATTAATCTGGGGATATGTATTTATGCCAATAAATAAATACTGTTTTAATGAGTATTGCTTTATAGTACAATTTAAAGTTTGGGAAAGTGATATATCCCATCTCCTTTTTCTTAAGGATTTCTTTAGCTATTCACGGACATTTATTGTTCCAAATGAATTTCAGCGGTATATTATCCACTTCTTTGAAAATGTCATGAGTATTCTTAGTAGGATTGCATGAAATCTGTCTGATGCTTTGGGAAGTACTATCATTTTAATTATGTTAATCCTCCAAACCCATAAGCAGTGCATATATCTCCATTTATTGCATCCTATTTTATTTCTTAGAGTATTTTATTATAGTTTTCTTTGTATAGATCTTTCATTGTAAGGTGAATCTAGGTAAAAGCCTAAACAAAGGTGTTCTCCCAACTTTCACTTCCCAATAACCTCTTTCTTTGAGATATAATACAGTGTCTAAATCTTTAATTTCCTGGAAGAACCTGAAAAATATTGACACTATGTGCTCTTAAAGGTTTTAAAAGCTTCACTAGTGAATCCATCTGTGCCTGGGCCTTTGTTTTAGGGAAGCCTTTTGATTACTTTTGATTACAATTTACTCAATAGTCATAGACTTCAAAAGAGCCCTATTAAGCCTTAATCAGTGAATCAAGCTGAAATTTAACAAGGATATATTGGCTTTGAAAGAAGAAATGGAAAAAAGTGGGTTTTTATTGGCTATAGTAGTGAAATTTGGGGATGGAGGACTTTTAGTAGTCTTCAGGGAGCTTAGGGTCCATTCTGGATAGTATTGAAACAATAAAACTAAATGGTTTAGAGATAGCAGCATGGATGTAATCCTACTCTAGTACTAGTGGTGTGGGAGCCACACTATGTTCTCTGGTCTGGGGACCACCATGGGAAACAAGAAATTGATTTTGATTATGCAAATACAACATCTGGTCCTTTATCTAAACTCTATCCCTGCTTAAGGGAAATATATTTTAATGCACAAGAATGTGATAATGACATGAATAAATCTCAAAAACATAAATATACAAAGTGTAAAGCAACCACAAAATGGGTATATTGCATGATATTTTTATATGAACTTTCATAAAGGACAATTTAAAAAAATATTTTGTGCTTGGTGGCCACACCTAATGGTGTTCAGGGCTTAATCCTGACTCTGCATTCAGGGGAGACCATATGTGGTATCCAGGCTGGCTATATGTCTTTGCAACCCAAAGTTAAAAGAAATTATTTTAGTGGGTTTTAGAGATAAGTGAAAATAATGTAGATGTAAAAGGAAAGATATGTTAATTTAAAATAAACTGGTTATAATATAACTTTTAGGACAAAGAAGTGATTAAAATCATTATGGTGATGGCTATTGTATTCTACAATGATAAAGCAAAAACCATTTGAATAATGTTATGAAATTTTAATTATGTCTCTAACACTGTTAATTATTTTTAAATTATGATCTATTGGGGGAAATTTTAAGTACAAAGATAGTAGCAACTAATAATTTTTCCATGACAAAAATGGCATTTGTATTTGACATAATCATTGGTTCTTCTTTGTATAATGATGAAGTAACCAAATTAAAGAAGCTTAAAATTATAGAGATGCACAGTAAAATTAATAACCGCCTTATGATTCTTAAATATTTTTGGGAAAAATAGGAAGAGCAGTTCCTCAATTGAATAAAGTTTATCTCACAAAACATTTTGTTAATTTTTAATTGGCAAAAGGAATAATAATGAAGAAATAGATAAATGAGCTACCCTTAAATGCAAATAAATATGATTATTAAATAATTTTTGGGACTGGTGAGGTGGTGCTAGAGGTAGGGTGTCTGCCTTGCAAGCACTAGCCAAGGAAGGATTGCAGTTCAATCCCCAGGCGTCCCATATGGTCCCCCCAAGCCAGGGGCAATTTCTGAGCGTTTAGCCAGGAGTAACCCCTAAGCATCAAACAGGTGTGGCCAAAAACTAAAAAAAATAATAATAATTGAAACTATTACATTACCTTGAATACATTTAAACTATTTCATTACCTTGAATACATTTAAACTATTTCATTACCTTGAATACATTTAAAAAAGATTAGATATAAAAATCAAATAAATTAATGCATAAACAATTTGCAATGCACATGCATAAACATTATGACTTAATTATATTATAATTTTAAATAATAGATTAATTAATTAAAAAGTAAATTCATAATGCTTGTTTTCTTGGGAAAATTGAAACAACTAAAAACAAAGAGACTTCATACTTAATATCACTAACACAACTTGCAATTTTACAACTTTACAATGGGTAAAAGTGAACAATTTATCAATCTTTCTGTTAATATTAGTATGGTATTTGAAATTTACTGTGACTAAAAATATATAAATTAGATAATAAAGCAATTTAAAATTATTCATTTTTTCATAATGCTCAACTATATTTTTAAAGAAGTATGCAACTTAAACAATTAAATTTTAAATAAAATTGTATTTATTTATTTCCTTTTTGTTTTGGTATTGACCACATCCAGTTGTGCTCAGAGCATATTCTTGGCTCTGTGCTCAGGAATTACTCCTGGTAGGGTCAAGGGGCCTTATGTGATGCTACTAATCAAAACCCAAGGCTGCATTTAATATAAATGCTTTATTCACTCCACTTTCTATCTGAATCTTGTTTTAATTATTTCTAGGAATCTAAATTTCTTACTATAGTCCATTCTCTTCATAAATTAAAACATTAATTTCATGTTAGCTTTATCAGAGTGACAAAAATTTTGGAAGTTATAGAATAGTTTACTACTAAGATCATTGAAGGAGCAAATTGATTCAATGCATGAAATTAAGTAACTTGTGCACACCAAAGAGAATTTTCATAGCTTTACTCAGCAAAATTTTCAGCAAAACTTTCTACTGTTGTGAAATGCATAACTAATTAAAGAAGCATCCCACAACAGTGGTTTCCTTTTCATCCAAATAGTGAAATTCTTTACCTATATTATGTAATGTATAAAATAGAATCCCTTTCTACATATTAGAATAGAGAGATTAAGTCCATGTAGATACAGGTTGGAAGTGAGTATTTCACAGTATTGAGAGGAAGAGATCTACTTTACTGTCCACCCAAGATATACTTTTCATTTTGAATCTAGAAACTTTTATAAAATCAGTATTATATAATATTTAAAATATGATAAAAAGCACATTTCAAAAATAATTTATTCTTCTATAAATTCTTTGCATCATCTCATAGTCTAGTTTCTATAACAGTCTTGCAGCACGGATTGATTTTCTTGAACCAAAGAAGTGAGGAAGTGAGTGGTGGAGTGATATTATCTTTGAAACAAGAGAAACTTAAAAGAAACTCAGAAAGCATTTTTCTTTCAGGCCTAAAATTATTCTCCTTTCAACTTATATATTTCCAAATTCTTATTGCCTTCTCTTTCTTCTCCATCAGAGCCACAATTTGTCAGCAGGAACACTTGCTTAGGAAGTAGCAGCTGAAACTAGGAATTCAAGAGATTCCTTTATTTAACACAATCAGGAACTTAATACATGTTTGCCCTGTTAACTTTGTTCTGTAGTTCTTAATATTTTGATTAAAAAATTGTATGATGAAATTTAAACACACCTGGTTTGATGTCTCTTAAAAAATTTAAATTATCTTTAGAAAAATCAGACTGAAAATATCAAACACTATCACTCACAAATCATCAATAATGAGTCATTTCATATAGACCTTAAAAAGCTATGATGATCATTTGTTGATTGAATCATCTACAACTCAATCTATCATTTTATTTGATCCAAGTTATTAAAAGTACAGTTAAATAGCACCTATTATATATGTTTATAGATTTGTGTGAAAATAATAAATTATTTATATAGTGAATATAGCTCTCAGACAGTAAATTTAAATAGATAAATGAAGAGATAAAAGAAATCAGGTGGTTTGTGAATCAGGGTTGAAGAAATAGTAATAGTTCTAGAGAAAACTAATGAGAAACAGGAAGATAACAAATAACTAATATCAAATAAGAGAAATTCTTTGATTCTATCTGATGATGATTCTTTTGAAGGTAAAATATTTAATTTATTCTAGGGTTATGAGACTTCAGAGGATTCTACCCTAAAACAGCTTTTTGCACCAGGTTAAATATGTTCATCATAGCACTTTGGCCTTGAAAATATTTTTTGCTCATGAAATTGTTTGGCTGAGAATTATTGGCTTATTTTTATTCCAAGAAAAATAACTTTTTTCTCATAGAAATAGGTCGATACTTTTCTATATTCTCATGATATTCTTGATATTACAAAATTAGAGTTTAAATCATTTGACCCAGAGATATTATCTATATTATTCTCTTTTTGCACCAGAAATTACAAGGTGAACACATATTGTTTTTAATTGAAACATATTATAAATATGTTTTTATTCTGGTTTGCTCAAAGAAATGCCAAGGCATACTATTAGTCAAGATCTGAATGAAAAGTGAACTATAGAAGCCCAGAGCGATAGTGCAGCAGTAGGGAATTTGCCTTGCACATGGCCAACCCAGGATGAACAGTGGTTAGATTTCTGTCATCCCAATAGTCCCTCTAAGATGCCTGCCAGGAGCAACTTCTGAGTGCAGAGCCAGGAGTAACCTGACAGAGAGAGAGAGAGAGAGAGAGAGAGAGAGAGAGAGAGAGAGAGAGACAGAGAGACAGAGAGACAGAGAGAGACAGAGACAGAGAGAGGCAGAGAGTCAGACAGAGAGAGAGACAGAGACAGAGAGACAGAGAGAGACAGAGAGTCAGACAGAGAGAGAGAGGGGGGGGGAGCATTTATAAAGCCTAAATTCTCCTATTATTTTACAAGTAATGATTTTGTAGACCATATAATTATGAGATATCCATGTAAATGAACCTCATTGAAATGACTTTATGGTACTGTACACATTTTCATCTCCTTCTCTTTGTAGTCTTGGCTCTCAAATCTGTGCATACATGGTAGCAGGAATTTATTATTATTATTATTATTATTATTATTATTATTATTATTATTATTATTATTATTGCTGTTGTTGTTGTTGTTGTTGCTGAGCTCACACTGGCAGACTCCTGCATCAAGAACTTTAGAAATTTATTCATAGACTCCACCAATTTCATGATCTTCACACTTCATCTAAAGTGCAATAAGTACAACTTGATCTTCAAATTCTTTTAAAATTGCCTTTGCTGCATACTTAAATATGAGTACCTCTACTAGGTTTTTGAGTTTAGTTAAATACCAATTCCTGGCGAGCCTGAAGCATGAATATCTGATGTTGGCAGTGGGATAAGTCAAAGCTGAAAGGCAAGGTCTAGCACTCCACATAAAAAATAAAACTGTAGAGGTCCAACAATTAAATCTGGTTGGCTCTTTATTTGTGGAATAAAGGCCTGGCCACATTTACCATCTTTAAAAGTAGATAATTCTTTAATTTGTGTAGGATTATTAAGAACACAAAGAGCTGTTTGTAGAGAAAACATGAATTATCTTCTTTTCCAGGACAGTCAGGGAGGTTGGCAGACATGTGGGCTGTGCTTTTGAATTTTTCACTCTCAAACAGAGACTCATCATCTCTCTTATCCAAAATCGTAGTTCTGAGAAAAACAAAAAATATACTATAATCTAATATGTCCAACTAGTTTCAAAAGGTAAATTTGTTGCAGAATTCAATTAAAAAAAATAAAGTGTTATTCATGCTTGCAGACAAAAGCATGTTTTTCGCTTTTAAGTCTGTCTTATTTAAAATGTAATGAACAAAGCATTGCATAGAAGTCTCTTACTAGTGAAATTTGCCTCAAGGTACTATTCAATTAATTTGCTCTGAGTTACTAAGTCTTCAAGCTTTTTTCATTTAGACTAGCACTTTCTTTGATGAGATAGTCTTTATGTCACAATTTAACTAGGTTGGGAAAATGTAATGACTATGATTTTAGCTTCACAGAATATTTTCAGGAAGCTGATCATCTTAGGTTCATTTCTCAATCAAGACATGTTGGATCTACTTGTCAGTCTAGGGTATGGGCATCAGAATTTACTAATTGTCAGTTTGGGTCACCTTAGGACAGATGTTTGATTCTGTTAAGTCTGTAGATTTTCTTATAAGTTTTCACTATATGTTTCACAAGGCAAGCTTAAAATTGGAAAAAGGAAAAAGTTTGGTAAAAAAGATCTGAAAAGAAAATAACCTGACAAACTGCTACCAAGAAAAAAAATTCCAGACAAATGATAAGAACACCTATCTAAATGAAAAATAAATTGTATAGAAAAATTAAAATAGAGAAAAATAAAAATATGTGTAGAAAAGTAGATAATACAATAGATAATATACTACTGTAGTAATAGAATGTATTTTTAAGAAGAAAATAAATAAATTTAAGTCAAAGTCTTTCATATATTTTAAAAATCAGATCCTGAGCTAGAAAGATAGTAAACATAAATAATCATAAATATCAAATTGATTTAGGTAGATAAAACAGAACTTATGACTAATATTATAATACAACAGTTTGTGAGTTCAGAGCAAGATGCAAAACTATCAGAAATGGATATATTCAACAGTAAAATTATTTTACTTTTAAATAGCTGTATAGAGACAAAAATTGCATGCCATATGTCTAAATATTCATTTTCATGTATAGCACATTTATAATAAATAGATAATTTTTAGAATTTTCTATCATTTCAAATGGAAAATTCTATGAAGTTTTAAGAACAACCTTCATCAATTCCACACATAAACTCCAGTTCTAAACGAGTTTATGTTCTACTTATGTAGGTTAAAAGAAACAAATGGAATACTATATGTACTATTTTGTGTCTGGGGGTCTTCCTTTATATAGGATAATGTTTTACATTTTTCTTCATGTTGTAATATATATTAGAATTTATAATTAAATAATATTTAATTAAACAAATATGCCACTGTATTCTTTCATCTATTGCTAGCCATTTGGGGTCTCTCAATCTTTGAGCCATTTTACATAATGTTGTCATAAGTTAAGCACAAGTTTCTATGTGGACATGTTTTGCTCCTTCTTAGTTATATACTTAAGAAAGAAATTTTGGTCATTACAAACCTATATTTAGGCTTTATTGGAATTTCCTGCCTATTTTCTAAGGGGCCACACCATTTTACACTTTCTAAGGAGCCACGCCATTTTGCATCCTACTTTTTGCCAGAAATGTAGGCATATTCTAACTTCACATTCTTGTCAATGTGTATTAACTGATTTTGTTTCACTTAGCTATCCTGGTGATCTCACTGTGATTTAATTTACTCTATCCTAGTGATTACTGATGTCAAGATATTTGATGGGCTTGATGCCAACATGCATCTCTCTTTTATTTTGATTTTCAATTTAACAGTTATTTAAGCACTGTTGCTTACAAGGTCATTCATAATAGAGTTCCCCCCCCCCACAGTTAAAAAGATGTCAGTGGTTGAGTTTCAGTGTACAATGGCTTTCACCAGCACACATTTCAAGCCTCCAGTATCTCCAGTTTCTCTTCTGCCCACCAACTGTCTTGTTTGATGATTGTTTACACCCACTTTACACTGTTAGAGAAATTTTCCTTCACAATGAAATAGTCAAGCTAGCAATCTACAAGGATCTCTAATTAGAGAAGTGTATTCAAATTATTTGTTCCATTAAATACCAAAGCTAATGTTACTCTTAGGACATTACAGTTCGACAAATCTTTCCCCAGAATACAAAAAGCAATAATTATTAATTCCAATAGAGCTATATCTATGTATTTTAGCTATGTAAGTATTACCATTAGTTTTGTTCAAAGGCAGCTTAATCTCTACATGTTCAAGATTTCACTACATTACTGCATTTTCTCTCTAATTGTAAGGTCAGTATCAGTTAGCAGGTACAGACAGCAATTCCCTTAGTGTAATGATTTTCCTGTCATGGTAACAAATTTCAACATGCTACAATCAATGTTCTCAGAATTAATTCTTATCCCATGTATCTGAAAACCATTTGATTAGAGCATAGCTATTCTTAAGTTTAACTCAATAAAAGCAGAAAGCTACTCTATTTCACCTATAGTATACCAATAATGCAAAGATGCATATTTTGTAAAATAGCAAATATTTCTGAAAGTGTATCTTACTTAGAACAAATGCAGCATTTGGGTCAGAGAGATAGCACAGAGGTTAGGCATTTGCCTTTCATGCAGAAGGACGGTGGTTTGAATCCCGACATACCACAGGTCCACTTTGCCTGCCAGGGGCGATTTCTGAGTGTAGAACCAGGAGTGACCCCTGAGCACTACTGGGTGTGACCCAAACACCAAAAAAAAAAAAAAAAAAAAAAAAAAAAAAAAAAAAAAAAAAAAAGAAGAAGAAGAAGAAGAAGAAGAAGAAGAAGAAGAAGAAGAAGAAGAAGAAGAAGAAGAAGAAGAAGAAATACAGTATTTACTATTGCGTCAGAGCAAGATGAAGGGACTCTTGCATGGATTGTTGGCACCTGATGTGATTATGGTTAAACCTATTATCTTAATTTTATGCATTGTTGGCTTTGCTAGTCTAACTGTTCAATTTAGTTTTTTTCTTTTAAAATATTGTCAAAAATTATACACTCTGGACAAATAAAAGATATTCTGTGGGGAGCCGGGAGGTGGCGCAGGAGGTAAGGTGCCTGCTGCCTTGCCTAGGACGGACCACGGTTCGATCCCCCAGTTCCCATATGGTCCCCCGTGCCTGCCAGGAGCGACTTCTGAGCGTATATCCAGGAGTAACCCCTGAGCGTCACTGGGTGTGGCACAAAAACCAAAAAAAAAAAAAAAAAAAAAAGATATTCTGTGGTTCAAGAGTTAGAGAATAGTGTATCATCATAAAATTTCTAACTAAAAAGGGTTGTGAGAAAGTTGACTGTGCTTTTCCTTTCCTTGGAGTGCAGAGATGATGATCCCCTAACAGATAATAACACATTCAAACAAACATAATAACTCATAGCAAGAAATAGGCTTCTTTACATTTAGGAATTTGTATTTTACTCTACAGCACTCTTCAGTTCACTAATCAAGTACACTGAAACTATGCCTAACGAAACAGGCCTACTGGTGATCATTTTCTCTTTCTACTACAAACTAAAGGCTGTACTTTAACCCCAAAGATCTTGCTCTTACCATAATTGCAGTGATCTTAGTTTCATTGCAATACCTACCTAGGCTTTTACTATTGTCATGAGGTAAATAATTCAATAATTAAACTGAATCTGCTTTATAATGGTCTTGCCACCGAGGTAAAAAAGTTAACTGCTGAGAGAATTCATTTATCTATAGAAATAATGCTCTTTATAATATAAGCTTCGTAAAAGTCATCGTATTTTAAACTCACAATGAAGTTCAACTTTAATGTAAAGTACTGCAAAATATCAAGTGGAACAAATGGGAAGAAAACATAGAAAAAATAACTAAACATAATTTCTCTTGGCTATTGTCAGTGAATGGAGAAACAAGACCATTCAGTGGGAATTCATTGAATTTTAGCTGTACTATGAGCTAAAGGACTAGAATTAGGACATTTCAGTTATCAGCAGACATTACAAGAGTTTCCAAAAGGGATCAGAGCAATAGAAAAATGGGCAAGGCAGTTGTTTAGGATGCAGTCAAAACAAATTTGATTCCCAGCACCCCATATTGATCAAATGGCCAACAGTGATCAATGAGCACAGTCCTGAGTAACCTTTGAGCATTGCCAGGGTGTGCCCTCAAAACAAAGAAAACAAAATCGAGTTTTCAGAGGGAAGAAAATACTCTTATTTTAAGAGCCATAATATTTAGAGATTAACATTACAGTTTGTAAAAAAAAAATAAGTATGCAAAAAGCAAATGACCCCAAAGCGATGAAACAGCAGCTCAAATTTCCATAGAGAGAATACATCCTAAATCCCACCCCTAAAATCCCCATTCCCCAAATGCCTTGCGTGTTTCTAATTCAGAAATCACTTTCAGCAATACATAACGAATGGTAGATGTCGATTGAAACTCACTGTGGCACTATGGTCTCATGCCACCATCTCAAGTTTATTTGAGAAACAAATTTCATTTAGTGAAATGTCAATTGGGACTAATATTTGCTATTCAAATATTTTTATTTATACCCCACTCTAACTTTATTCCCTAGTGTTGTTTGTTCAATTTCAACAGTAAATGTAATTCTCCTATAATCCAATTAAAGGGAGCATTTCCAAACCAAAGCTGTTGGACCACTGTGGAAAGATTCATTGTCTGTTTTAGTACCGCTGGTAGTTTTAGTCTTTGCTACAATGGGGATTAATGAGATATTTATGGAGAAAATATTGGAACTCTTTTCATGCATAGTATTTTGTTTGGGGGAAAAATGTTTTAAGTTTTAAAGAGTATATAACCAATCTTGAAAATATATCCTTATTTTAAAATCAAAAATTGGTTCCCTCTCCACCTGCATGAAAAGGATTCACTTGGGAAACCTGTGCGTTTGCTGACTGTACATTCAATTCTATTGGAAGATCAAAACATAGATCAAAACAAATAAAATATTTAAATTTCTAACATTTGTGTCAGAACCTTCCTCTCACATGATTTTTCTCCCCTCACACCTATTTATCACCTATATTTACCAAAATAGACTTACTTTGACTATGTATACTGATGTTAATGTTTTATTTTCAGATTAAATAAATGAATATATGAACGAACAACTAAATGAAAGCGTAAATAAACAATGCTGGTGCCAGAGCAATCACACAGTAGAAGGGTGTTTGCCTTGCACTTGGCTGACCCAAGTTCCATTCCAGGAATCCCACATGGTCCCCCAAGCCTGCCAGGCGCTATTTCTGAGCATAGAGCCAGGAATAACCTCTGTTAACAGATGTAACCAGATGATGTATGAGTAACCAGATGTGGTCCAAAAGCCAAAACAAAACAAAAAGCAATGAGTGACAAAGTTGATCATTTTTATTGAATTTTAAAAAACTGGAGTTTCAAAAATTGTGGAACAAAGTTTTAAAAGCATTGTTGTAGTTAATAAATTACATTTTTTTCTTACAATGAACAGTAATACCCTCCTCATCATTCTCCCACTTTCTAAGCTTTCAGAGCCACTTCTTTTTTTAAATTGTCTCTTCCTGATTCTGTGGTAACACTGAGTACAGATAAACATGATTTTGCACGTTTATTTTTAGTTTTTAGAAAAATGGATGACTAAATTGTTTTTGTTTTTGTTTTTGGGTTACATCCAGCAGCACTCAGGGGTTACTTCTGGCAGGCATGGAGGTCCATAAGGGATGCCACCATTCTTTTGCATGCAAAGCAAACACCCTACCTCCATGTTGTCTCTCCGGCCCAGATGACTAAATCTTCACTAGAGTTGATACTTCCTTTATTCTCTACTTTCCTTCCAACACCAAGAAAGGTCATTGCCAAGAAAAACATTGGACTGCTAACACCCAACATATAACAACACTTTTGGAATTAGAGGAAATAAAGAATTAAAATGAATAGACCTGTGTTAAATGTTTATGTTATAATAAATCTATCTTCTCTCTCTTTATATTCAATGCTCTACAGCTCCAAATCTTTATCTTTTTACTTTTCCTTCGTCTTTCTTAAGACAAACCTTTGCCTAAAAAAATATGGACAATTATTTAGTTTCGAATTTTTTCTTGCCAAGTTGGAAACCTTATTTGTTACTTAACTTACTTCTATTGTTACTATATTGGGCTGGTTCTCACTATGCATGTGACTGCCAACATAATTTTATATGTTTAAGGTGTGAATCGTATTCAATTTTATTTACCACAGTAGAAAAAAACACATGTATCTACAAATTTAAATCTTAACACTTCCTACTTTTCTTTAAAGTTTCTTTCCTTAAAGATTATATCAGTAATTTAATTATAATGAAAGATGACATGCTTTAGCTGGCTTTATTAAGTTAAGGTAGAATATTTTTATTATTTCCATCATGACTTTACTGGACAAATATAGATTTTATAGCACAGGAGCAGATATGGTATCATCATTTTCACATGGGTTTTTCACATGGGTCCAGCAATGAGTCTTCAGTCACTGAAGTTTTGCACTATAAAAATCCCATTTCTTGAGATAAATGCACTGCTTGCACAAAGAACTTCCTGATGTCTTATTTGGTTGGATAGATAGAAAATGATTTTTGGAAGTTTCACTTAAGTATCTGTATTTGACATGCCCTGGACATGATGATGATTTCCAATTTTTTTCTAGCCCACATCATACTTATGACACAAAACCATATATCCAAATACCTAGTGGATTTCACCTTGATATCCTTCAGACACCTGAAACAACTTCTACAGTGTTATACTTATTATTTTACCCTCTCATACCTGCTGTCACATATATTTTTATTTCACTGACAGATATAGCTTTTTATTTGGATGCACCCAAAAAAGAGATCAAGGTATCATTCTCAAATTGTCCTTTCCCCAGACATCTTATCAATCAACACATTTTCAGTCATTCATATTATATCTCAGGGTCTATTTTAAAGGATCAGTGTACAAATATACACAACAAAGTTTTCCATTTTGTTTACACTGTATAGCACATCCAGAATACTCTTTGCTCCAGTAAATATATTATTATTACATTTTTTATTTATTTAAACTTTGTGACTCACACTCTTGCTTACAATATATTTTGTTCTGGTTTTCCATATTCCAACATCAACTCCCTCAACTATTTTCCCTGGATTCCTACTCACCCCCAAGCCTGCCCCCTTTATATTGTTTGTTTACAAGTAAGTGGTAATGAAATTGTCAAAAAAAAACTTATTAAAAGAAAAATGCTAAAAAAAATTTTATCTAGGGACTAAAGCAATAGTACAGCAGTAGGTCATTTGCCTTGCTGCATACAGCCAATCTAGAACAGACCTTGGTTCCATCCCTGGTATCCCACATGGTCACCTGAGCCAGGAGTGATTTCTGAGCGCATAGCCAGGAGTAACCTCTGAATGTCCAAAAAAAATTATATCTCATAATAGGGTCATTAAATCATTGAAGGTTTACTAAGTTATTTTTGTGAGTTGATTCTTCAGTGTCATTGGTTTTATTTGTTGACCATAGGTGGCTCTATGTTACTATGACATCTGACTTAGTGTTCTATCAGTGTTCAGCATTGAAAAATTTGGAGGTGCCATACTGCAAGAATTCTGACTTCTGTCACTGATGTAGCAGTGACTGGCAGACATGTCAAGATGGTAGAAGTCAGGATGGATGGGAAAAGGCTGCCTGCATTAACACCAAGAAGTCCCTAAAGGGGGTGGATAGATAGAATGTAGGTAAGGCATTTGTTTTGCATGCAGAATGGTGGTTCAAATCCTGGCATCCCATATAGTCCCTGGAGCCTGCCAGGAGCGATTTATAAGCATAGAGTAGAGCCAGGAGTAACCCCTGAGTGCTGCTGGGTGTGACCCAAAAAACAAGAAACAAACAAACAAACAAAAAAACCAAGTCCCTAGAGTTCGCAACACCAACACAGACCAACACAGCATATTTGAAGTTTCGATCATTTAGGTGTCTCTGCAGATATTAGTAGCAAATCAAAGTTGGGACATTGGCCTGGCTGCATTGTAGATTGCCAGTGCAGCTACTCCAGTAAATTCATATCTATACCTATACAAGTTGTATTTGGATAGATCTCAGTTAAAACAAAACTTAGGTAGAAAAATTGAAAAGGATAAAGATAAATAATTTTACTAGAGATTCCACTCCTTCATATTTTAATGTAAAATCATGTTTAAATGGTGGTAGACAATAAGAAGTTCTCTCTGCCTTAGATAAGGTCTAGAAGTCCATCTGTATTGTATATATCTGTCTATGTTGTATATAGTCCTTCTTTCTATTATGTTCCATGAATCTAGAAGCCTAATGTCCTATTATAGAATTTTTATGTGCATATGTTCAAAAGTACTTTAAGAATTATAAGAAGTTTTCATCTTTTAATTTAATTTAGAACTCAGAATCAAAAAGCAGTAGGCATTTTCCAGAAACATTGTAAGATAACATTTCTATAGTAATTACTGCAAAAGATTGTGATGTGGTGTTGTTCACTGATAGAACTACCAGTCTAATATGCTGAATGAACTGTCAAGCCTATGAGGCAAGAGTGGTCCAGAGCATCAAGACATCTAGTGAAAGGGATCCTTAGAAAAATGTTATTTGCATGTAGTAAGTAGGGATTATTCAAAGATATAAAACAAATAATAATCACAAGAAATAATTTTTAACTTTCAAAGACTTTAAGAAGGGGCTAAAGAGAATATAGTTCAATAAGCTGAGCGTATACTTTTACAAGTATATGTAGAGGCCTGTATTTAATACCCCATCACTTAATTCCCCAAGTACCACTGGGAAAAATCTTTGAGCCAAGTATAACTCTCAGCATCACTGGCCCCAAATGAAAAAATAAATATGAGAATAAATAATTTAAATCTTTAAGTAAATACCAACTAAAGATATAATGAGATATTAATTTATCCCTACTAAAATAATGATCAAGAAAGCAAAATCATTAAGTACCTTGTTTGTGGAGAAGCAAAATGTTACATCTTCTGTGAAAAACAGTTCGGTAATAATTCAGCTAGCTAAATATTGATTACCATGGTTTATGTTAATTTCATGAGAGCTGCGCAGGAATCACATTCTGGAACTCATATGATGCAAATTAAGTATTACATAAGGCTTTGCATACTTTTCATATTGGTAACATTTTTT
>PVKC010000171.1:7922-84126 GCA_004027635.1 Crocidura indochinensis | reverse complement strand
CCAAAAAAAAACAAAAAAAATGTACATGGATGCATATGGAGATCACTATGCTGAGAAAAATGAATTATAAGAAAAGGGATAACACTGAATGATCTCACTCACTTGTGTGATAATTAAAAAAGAGAGATGATATAGTAATAATACCCAAACTCTATAGAGATGATGGCCCCAAGGACTAATCCATTTTAGGAAGCTTGCCATAAAAAGGAGAGTTCAATTAGAACATTGAAGGGACCACTATTATAATTATAGTTATAAATGATTATTCTGTTTAAAAATATAGCAAAATTGTTCTGAAGTTGGGAATGGGTGAGATGGAATCCAGTCTGTAGGGTATTGGCCTTGCTAAAAGAAGGGAAAGTGATAAGCATGATACCCTTTCAGTAACCATAGTACCTAAAAGAAAAAAAGGAACAGAGAGAAAGAGAGAAAAAGAGGGAGGGAGAGAGAGATTGAGAGAGAGAGAGAGAGAGAGAGAGAGAGAGAGAAGTAAAGGAGTGGGTGCGGGAGGAAGGGTGAGCAGTCTAGAAAATAACTGGGAACTTTAGTGGTAGGATATGTGAGCTAGTGAAGGAATGAGTGTTGAAAAATTATATGACTGAAAATCATGAACAACTGTAACTGTGTATCTCTGTGATTCAATTAAAATATTCTAAAAGATATTTTTCAAAAAGTTAGCTTACATGTAGCATGAATAATGAGAATTATTATAAAAAATAGTTATCGAACTTTGTATTGAGCTGAACATAAGACTTTTAAATAAAACTATGTGCCTATACTTGATTAGATATTACTTGAAATTCTCACTCTATAGTTGTTCTGGAGTTGGGGCTGGAGAGATGATCATTGGTTTGCACCTGGGAAACCTATGTTTTATCTAGGATACTCCAGATCATCCCCCAATCTTGCTTGGAGTTATTACTGAATGCAGAACCAGGAATAACACTGAGTGCAACTAGATATGGCTCCAAAACAAGCAAATTTCCAAAGTTGTTTCTGAAGTTTAAGGCTGTTTCTCCACGTAGTCAGAACTCTATTGATACCATTATTAACTTTAGCTATTATCAGTTGTTGAAAGTTATTGATTCCATAACTGTGGTGTTTTCGGAAGGCCCCAAGACTTTGTAGATAAGATTTTTTTAGCTCTATAAACTGCAATAAGAGAGTTTAGTGATCTTTGTGGATTAGATTCTTTCCAACGATTAAGGCAAGAAGTTACCATGTACCTAGAGCCAAACAGTAATCAGGCTATGCTTAAAGTGGAGAAGACAGTGGCCACAGGGGAAATTAAACCCACTGTATCTTTGAATTTCCTTTGTTTGTTAGAATATCAAGGGGATTTTTTATGAGAAAACTGCTAAAGATATTTGCTTTGTCTAGAAATCTGAATGATGGAAGTTTGCTTTGTGGAAGGCTTTATTAGAAACTAGAGAAACAAAAAGAGCTTTAAAACTTGATTTTTTAATTGTAACTCAGTAAACAGAATGGATATTAAGTCTCTTCTAATTACTGATGTGATACATTCAAAAGCACCTTGAAATATTCAAAATGTTATTCAGATAGATGTTAGATATTGTTTCAGGCCACTTACGTGAATTAGGGAGAGGGCAGAGATGGCAGCCCTAAAAAAGGCATATACTTTTTCTCTCACTACGCATCTTGGCCACTCAGGAAGTGCTTAGAAACCTAGGACTAATAAGAGTCTGCCATGGGGCCTATATAATACTGATCTCACATCTCACTAGCCATGAGTCATGGCAGCTCTCAAGCTGTGCCTGAAGTTAGCTTGTTCTTTACAGAGTTGGAAATTATTCCTGCCATCTAATTTCATGGGGATTCAGGCTGGAATGAGAAATTGCTCTTGCAAGAAAGGAAAGTCAGTTCTAGATGAGGCTTTTCAGGTCCATCATGTTTTCCCCCAAAAAATGTTTCAGGAGATGAATAGCAAAGTAAACCAGCTTTATTCACAGATTAGAAGGATGGTGGGTGGGAGAGGAGAATAGGATGGAAAGAGAAAGAGAGGGGGGAGAGAGAGAGAAGAGAGAGAGAGAGAGAAAGAGAGAGAATCAATAGAAAATATAGGCTTCTCCAGAGGCAGAGAGAGCTCCTAATTGTTTTTAGAACCGGCTCATATATAGGTATTCTTCAGATAACCTTGACCTGGAATTTGCAGTGAATATAAGAGCTGGATCTATTTATTGTCATATGAGCTTTGAACTTTTGGTAGCCCTGCTTCATACCACAGTTCTTAGACTCTTCAGAAGGCACTCCTATTCTGCAAGGGTCAGTGGTCAAGAATTCTCTTAATCCAAATCTGGGGCCAGTTAGTTTTATTAGGCCTCCTGTCTGTGTTCACAAAGTGGGTCCTGCAATAATACTGTTAGCTTCTTTAGGACTAGTAAT
The DNA here is from genome assembly GCA_004027635.1 of Crocidura indochinensis. Taxonomy (NCBI): domain Eukaryota; kingdom Metazoa; phylum Chordata; class Mammalia; order Eulipotyphla; family Soricidae; genus Crocidura; species Crocidura indochinensis. The sequence continues at coordinate 81,723 of PVKC010000171.1, read as the reverse complement.
AAGAGTAACTTCTTCAGATTTTATCTTGATTTTATTTTATTTTTTATTTAAACACCTTGGTTACAAGCATGATTGTGGTTGGGATTCAGTCATAAAAGAGGACACCTCCCATCACCAGTGCAACATTCCCACCATCAAAGTCCCAAATATCCCTCTTCCCCACCCTGCCCCCACCTGTACTCTAGACAGGCTTTCTATTTCCTTCATACCTTCTCATTGTTAGGATAGTTCGCAATGTAGTTATTTCTCTAACTGAAATCATCACTCTTTGTGGTGAAGTTCATGAAGTGGGCTGCATATTCCAGCCCTCCTCTCTTTTGTCTTTGAAAATTATTGCAAGAATGTCTTTTATTTTTCTTAAGACCCATAGATGAGTGAGACCATTCTGCATCTTTCTCTCTCTCTCTGACTTATTTCACTCAGCATAATAGATTCCATGTACATCCATGTATAGGAAAATTTCATGACTTCATCTCTCCTGATGGCTGCATAATATTCCATTGTGTATATGTACCACAGTTTCTTAGCCATTCATCTGTTGAAGGGCATCTTGGTTGCTTCCAGAGTCTTGCTATGGTAAATAGTGCTGCAATGAATATAGGTGTAAGGAAGGGATTTTTGTATTGTATTTTTGTGTTCCTAGGGTATATTCCTAGGAGTGGTGTAGCTGGATCGTATGGGAGCTCAATTTCCAGTTTTTGGAGGAATTTCCATGTTGCTTTCCAGAAAGGTTGGACTAGACGACATTCTCACCAGCAGTGGATAAGAGTTCCTTTCTCTCCACATCCCCACCAAAACTGCTTGTTCTCATTCTTTGTGATGTGTGCCAGTCTCTGTGGTGTGAGGTGGTACCTCATAGTTGTTTTGATTTGATCTTCCTAATGATTAGTGATATGGAGCATTTTTTCATGTGCCTTTTGGCCATTTGTATTTCTTCTTTGTCAAAGTTTCTGTCCATTTCTTCTCTCCATTTTTGACGTTATCTTGATTTTATTACCTCTCAGAACTCATTACCAGGGAGACCCCATATCTAACTGCTTGCTTCAATATCATTCGTTTATTAAAACATAAACTCGAGTCAGAGAGATAGCACAGTGATAGATGCCTTGCACCTACCAATCCCAAATGGACCCTGGTTTGAATCCCAACATCCCATATGGTCCCCATGGCTGACAGGAGCTATTTCAGGGCACAGAGCCAGGAGTAACCCCTGAGTGTCAATTAGTGTGCCCCCCACCTTCAAAAAGAAAAGATTGGGTTTTTGGATTTGGGATGTGAATAAATAGGTATAATAAAGGAATATATAATTAATACTAATATGATGAGTCTCATTGATGAAATATTATTAATACTTTATAATATTTGAAAAAAAAGCTTAAATCTATCACATCTGTAAAATAATAATAAGCTGATTTATTACAAACTATAAAATTTGTAGATAATTGATCTGATACATTGCAAAAACTATACTCTCACTGGAGGGCATGATTGTAACTTCCTTTCATGACAGACATATCAGCTACTATTATAGTAAAAACTCAAAAATAACACAGCTTTCAAGATGTATTAGCCACATTATCTAAAGTAATACATAGATCTGAAAAGATATCCTAGAAATTCAATTTTGTCATCACAAATGCTTCAGTGACAATTATAACTAACTTTAGTAAATTTTACATTGACATTCAAATTACTAGGTAAATAGAACAGCAGACAGCAAATGTAATGTGTACCTGTTTCTGATACAATTGATATCTCTTAATCATAATATTTGCATAAAGTTCAACTATTTTCTTTTTCTTATTGTTCCTTTTATTAACTTGTCTTGAATCTGATACTTTCAAATTACTCTGAAGATTCTGAAAACAATCATTAAATACAGATTGAGAACACATAGACTAACATTTGATTATTTTGTTTGTTTCCATTCTCACTGTAATTTTGTTGTGAGCCTAAGAAAGTTATTTGTACCCTCAAAAATTATAAAAGAGTTGGGGCCGGAGAGATAGCACAGCGGTAGGGTGTTTGCCTTAGATGCAGAAGGACAGTGGTTCAAATTCCTGCATCTGGTTCAAATTCCTGCATCCCATATGGTTCACAGAGCCTGCCGGAATGATTTCTGAGTGTAGGACCACGAGTAACCCCTAAGCACTGATGGGTGTGACACAAAACAAAACAAAACAATAAAAGGCTTATAATTCATGCTATGTGGGTTATAATTTATTATTGATTAGGAAGACTTTGGTGTTTTAGGGAAGGCTTAGTTCTCAAATAAATAAATAAATAAATAAATAAATAAATAAATAAATAAATAAATGTAATACCAAAGAATGGTAAAATCTAGCATAAAGAATCAGTTTTAAAGAAAGAAATGTGCAGTTTCTTAATATTTTTAATAGGACTTCAAGAGTATTGCTCTTTATACTAAACTGTCAAAGAAGTTGGATGGTATGAGGATTTCTGTAATAGGGAGAAAGTGAACTTTTTCTAGTTTAGAAAAGAAAATCATTTGAGATTACTGATGTATTGTTTTTGAAAATCTTGCTAAAATGTTATTTCTATATTTCAAAAAATTTACTTTACTTGAGGTAGCATTTTCATGATAGTATTAACATTCATGCTTTTGTTGGACAAAATTAATGGCACCTTCACCACCAAAGATCCTCCACAACTATCATATCACTTCTATATGCTATTCTCATTATTTTTCGTCCTTATTTACTTCAACATTAGGAAAATACCCAGGAGGGGAGATATCAGCAATAGTACAAGCACCAAGACTTTTGCCTTACATGAGACTAACCCTATTTAGAAGTCTGGTACCATATATGTGCCACTGAGCATAAACTTGGGAACACTGATGAGTACTGCTGAGTGTCTCAATGCACCTTCCCAAAAGAAGATCCAGAAAAAGTGAAGGTGGAGTTTTAAGGAGGAAATAGAACTTCTAGGAGTCAATTGGGCTAAGGGGAGAGGAAGAACTTAGAGGAAGTTTGAGTTAGGGAGAAGATAGTTTAGAAGAGGAAATTTCACTTACAGGAGTTGAATCTTAGTTTGGAGGTTGGGTTAGATCTTGAGGTTTACTGAAAAATGTAAGCCTTAGACAAGACAATGAGGAAGAAAAGATGATTCTACCCCCACTGTTGCACATTGAAACTTTTTGTTTATGCCTGAGTTAAGTGTTGGTATTTTAATTGGTTTTTATTCAGTTTTAGAGGCTTAAAATATATACCATAAAATTGCTTGTTAATATGATTCTGAAAGTGGTTAAAAAGTTAAAGTATGCCTAAAATTTTGTAAAAGAAGTGGAATAAAGATGTTTCAAAGTCAGTTTGAAAGTTGAGTGTTAGGAAATATAAATGAAGTTTCATACTTTTGTTGGGTTTTTTTTAAGCCTATTCTGTTTACTGGTCATATGTGCTTTATTTCATTGTAACCTCCTAAGCTGAGCTCAGTTATTGTACCGTCTTAAAGAATGTATATCACATTCTTTAAGGTTTATAAGCACAATTAATGAATGTTAAAACTAGGTTTTATGTTAAAACTATGTGTTAAACTATATGTTAAAACTAGGTTCTGGGGGCCGGGCGGTGGCGCTGGAGATAAGGTGCCTGTGCTAACCTAGGACGGACCGCGGTTCGATCCCCCGGTTCCCCATATGGTCCCCCGTGCCTGCCAGGAGCAACTTCTGAGCAAATAGCCAGGAGTAACCCCTGAGTGTCACTGGGTGTGGCCCAAAAACAAAACAAAAAAAAACTAGGTTCTGACCAAGAAATTATCCCTTTCAGTTAGTATAGACAGATGGTACAATCTGTAAACTAGGTAATAAGATCATATCATTGTAAAGGGAAGACAGAAGCTAGTAGCATAAAAAGCTCTAGGGTAGATAAAGAACAGAAGATATAAAGCAAAATTCTTAGGAACTTGGCTATCAGATATAGACTAGAAAAGTCTTTACTAATATTTGACAGGAGCAAACCTCATATTCTTAAAGCAAAATGGAAATTTGAAAAGACATAACAGATCCAAGGATTTAATTAGTAAGACGCTTAATAAAATTGGACAAATGTACTAAAAAGCATGAATCATTTTTTGTTATTTCAAGAGAAATATACTTAAATCCCTGTTATGGATCTGAGATTACATCAATCTGTAAATCAACCAAGTCATCTGTCTCAAAGGAGCTTCTTCAGAGACAAGATACTCATAGAAATGGGTAGGGCTTTAAAAATTGTGTCTAGTTATGAGCACAGGACTTCCAGACTTTGATATATATAAAAGTTATTAGCTCTTCTGTAAATTAGTTAATTGTGCACAAAAAATTTGTAGGATGTCCAGATAATAAAAATATTTATTTTATTAGTTAATTTATTATTTGCTTATTATAAATAAAAAATAAAGTATTATTCTTAGGCTCATTTATTCAGCAGTTTACCCTGAGAGTGAAGATAACATCCCAGAAATTTATCTTTTAGTTCTTAACTAAGTTGATTCTATCCCGGCAGAATAGAAGCTTGCTTGCTTGCTTACTTTATGCTGTAAAAATTTCCAATTCCCTTAGCTCAGGGGCTCTTTTTCCTCAGAATTCTTTGTGAGCTTTTTGTAGATTTTCAGTATGCTCTATGGAATGTGGAGAGTAGGGAGCTAGTATGTATTGCTAATATTGCTGTTTCTTCCTCACCCCACCCCCACCCCGGTTTTCAATGAGGCTCAATATACATAGTCCAGGAGGTTCATGTCTTCTGTGAGAATTCATGAAACTTCATGAAGCTTATTAGGCTAATGTATCAGATCACATAGTTATTTTAATGCAAATTCTCTTGTTTCTAGTTCTCTTTCTCACTCTCATACTTATATGAATAGGTTAAAATTCAAATAAAATTTTCATAGCAATATGCAGATTTTGTTTAAATCTATGAAGTACAATTAAGTGATATTTTGGCATAGAGAATTATTCTCCATTTCTTTTGTTTTGTTTTGTGTTTTTTTTGTGTGTGTGTGTGGTTTTTGGGTCACACCCGGCAGTGCTCAGGGGTTACTCCTGTCTCCATGCTCAGAAATTGCTCTTGGCAGGCACAGGGGACCATATGGGGCACCGGGATTCGAATCGATGACCTTTTGCATGAAAGGCAAACGCCTTACCTCCATGCTATCTCCTGGGCCCCTTTTTTGTTTTGTTTTGTTTTGAGTCATACTTGATGTGCTCAGGGGTTAGTCCTGGCTCTGCACTTAGGAATCACTTTTGCTAGACTTGGACAACCAGATGGAATGCTAGAAATCAAACCTGGGTCAGCCACATGCACCCTATACACTGTACTATTGTTCCAGTCCCCATTCTGTATTTTGATCATAAGTAACACAAAAGGCAGAGATCTTGTGTCATCACTGGTAGTCGTCCTTTTTCATTTATCTTTTAGTTTTTGTGTGTTTTCAGAAACATGATTATCCTACCTAAAAGTATTAAGGTAGTTCATCATGCTGTCAACCATATTTTAGCCTACTACAGTGGAAAAAAGTCTCCATAAAAGTTGTTATTATAAATAAAGAACTCAGAAAGGTTAAAAAATGATAAAGGAGCTCTTTGCAGCAAAATCATACCATACATCTTGAGAAGGGAATTAAAAATAAAATAATTTTATTTGAAAATAAAAGCTCAATTATATTAAATAGATCACCGAAAATATGATCATTTTTATGGGAATAGAATAATTTATGGTACAAGAGTGACTTTTTATTTCTAGTATATATTATTGTTTGGATTAATTGCATTTGAAAGACAGCAATTTAAGTTGTTGGTAAAGAAACTTAATGAAAAAAAATGTATCTCCAAATCATAAGCCTCTATTAGAGAGCTTCTCCTGGGTTGTTCCTTCTCTTTAAGGCAATTCTATGGCTTGTATCTTTCTTTCAGGAACACTCTTCTCTTTGGAAATTTTCTACAAATTACATTGACTTGTTTTGAATCATGAAAGGTAACTGCATAAATTCTATCAGGATTGTGCCTTGCAGGCACATGCTTATCAATTTCTGGTGAGAGCTAGAAACTGCAGGCATATATTTGAATCAATGAAAAATGAGGAACACCCCAGTGTTTGAATGTTCTGGCTTTTAATGTCTCTTTAAAAATATGCTCTCCGGGGGCCGGGCAGTGGTGCTGAAGGTAAGGTGCTTGCCTTGCCTGCGCTAACCTAGGACGGACTGCGGTTCGATCCCCTGGTTCCCCATATGGTCCCCCGTGCCTGCCAGGAGCGGTTTCTGAGCGAATAGCCAGGAGTAACCCCTGAGCGTCACCGAGTGTGGCCCAAAAACCAAAATTATATATGCTCTCCAGAACGCTACGATATCACATAAAAATTATAAAAATATGATTGCCTAACTTTGCCATGATGTGGTTCTCGACATATATTTATATCACTCAAATTTTTTTCTAGAGTGATCTTTAATTTTAAAAGCTATGATAGTTCTTTAGAGAGTATTGTATACTATAACATGTTTATCATTTTGAACCTCTCACTTTTAAACTTGCTAAGTACTTACTACTGGAGGGTTATTTAAAAAAAAAGTAAAAAAAAAAGTAGAGGGAGAGGATGAAACACAGGGTGAGGAGAGATAGAAACACAGAGAGACACAGAAAAGCTGAAATGAAAGTTAAATTCTAGAGATTATACTATTAATCTATAATACACATTAATAGAGCATCTCACCTGGTGGCCTGGTTCTTAATAAGTATTTCTAGGTTGAATGAATAAATAAATGTATACTACCAGGCATGGATATTGATTAAATACAGATATTGAATTGAATGTCTCTAGGCACTCATATTGCATATTTGGAGCCCAAACATTATGCTAATTCTATTCTTCCCCTGCAGCCAACAACCTGCTATTTTCAAGCTGTTATGTGTTCACTTTCAGCACAGTAAGGTGAAGGTGTCTAGAAATTCCACAAAGCCAGCTATGAGGAAAGATAGATTTTACTGGGTTATGAGTTGACATTTTACATCAAATTGGAAGAACCTGATTAATATATTCTATGATTTTATATCTTAAGCTATTGGATAAATCATTTCCATTGCATTATCAGTAGGAAGCTGTTATTCAGATGGAGTTGGTTTTGTCAGACAAGAAATAAAATATATTTCACTGTCACTTCTGTGATGTTTTTATTTCCTTTAAGAGAACTGATTTTGTTAGAAACTTTTGTTCTTATTTAGTATTTCCTTTCAGTGTTCTTTAAAACATATATGCCAAGAAAAATAATTCACCTTCTTGCAAAATGCTAACATTTTCAATTTCAAGTAAAAGCTACCTTGCCAACAGTGTTATTTCAAAATGTTTGATTTGCCATGATATGTTTGGTCTATTTTTAAGGTTCTCAAAATCGAATTCTGAAGTTGGTGCCTGTTCCAAGTTAAAGCACTATGCAATATGTTGCAGTATGAGTGGAAAAGAGAAAGAGATTCAGGATTAAATATATCTAAAGGAGCCCTCACAGCTAAATTTTCTTTTCATTTTCAGCAAAAGGGATTTAATGTGCCAAATGGCATCTCACCTCCTAAGTCATAATGAATATAACGTGAATAAATGTAAATATTACTTTTAGTTAATGTTTCCATTTATTAGAGGCACTTGTATTGTTCAGCAATAAATGAATTGTTTGATTTACTCATTGTTTGCAATCAAAAGTAATTTAGCTTCTGGTTAGAATCATAGTGCCTAGCACATAGTAGGTATCCAATAAATATACGTTGATGATGAAGTACTGAAAATTCATAAGAAGTTATTATTTTTCTATGAGAGAATGTTTATAAGATACTTCTTTCTTTTTTGAATACTATATATGTTACTGTGTAATATGAATATAAAATGGATTATAAAACAGCACTGGGGCCACCAGAAAACTCACAGTGGGAGAAACCAGTCTGTAAGACCCAGGTGGAAACAAAAGAATACTTCATCAAACATGCTATCTCTTAGTCTTAGAATAATTTAGTTAAATTTTTCATTTTGGGATTTTATCTTTCAAATTCTCATAATTACTTACCTCCTGTTACTTCCACATATTATTCATTCTGGGTGGGTTTGAGCCACTCCCAACAATATTTAGGACTTTAATCCTGGGTCTGCATTCAGGACTCATTTCTAATTGTGCTTGAGTGACAATATGGATATTAGGAATTGAACCTGGGTCAGTCAGCTGCATTCAAGGCAAGCTATACTATCTCTCTGGCCCATTTTAAACAGAGTTTTGAAGTCCATATTTTTCTTGATGTAAAATAGTTAAAGAAATTTACATAGAAGAAGGTGAGGAATAAAAAAAGAAATATATGTTCAAGAGAGAACTGGGGCTTCTCCAGAGTGAAATTGACTTTTGCAATAAAGTCACATACAATTTCTCCAAATTGTCTTGACCTGGGGTTTTCTGCATACATAAAAGTTCATCTGGACTTGCAACAGGAAGTCATTCCATTCTTGGTGGCCTTTTTATATTTTTGTCAAACCTTTAGATTTTCTTGTAACTTCTCAGGATATGCATCTTAAAGGAATGTGTTCTTTATAATTGTTGGCTGTTTCAGCACTGGCCATTTTTTCCTGAAGTTTCATTATTTCCCAAACCATATTTATTACTGGGGATTCTTATCTACCTACAATATTCCCCCATAGATATTTCATCCCATTAAAACTGTAAGCAGTTGATAGATGAAGGTCCACCTCCTAATAACTGCTTCTAACTGACAAAGGGCATGGATCTACCTATGTAAAGGAGCAAAATCTCATGTTAACTTAGTATTCGTGGGCCCCATGAAGTGGTTTATTGCGTTTCAGAGTTGTCAGTCTGAAAGTGAATCCGTACAGATTAAACTACTCTTTGTTGTTTTTTATTTTGGCTTCCATACCCAGTGGTGCTCAGGCCTTATTCCTGATTCTGCATGCAGGGATCACTATTGGTGAAGCTTGGGATACCAAATGTGATGCTAAGGATCTAATGCTGGTGTAATTCACACAAAATAAACAGCCTATTCTTAGAACTATGGTTCTGGCCCAAATTAGACAGCATTTTAAAATTTAAGCTGTGAAGGAGAAACTCTTTCTCTGGGCCTAAAAGGGCCAAGTGTTTAAGAAAATAATGGTACTATTGTAAGCATATCTTTTTTCCTTTAATATTCTGATGAGTCTGTTATAAATAAAGTGTTAACCTCTGCTTTTTGAGGGCTATTGTAAAGCAAATCAATCAAACTATTGCTATGAAATCATAAAGGGTTTGAACCTTTTATGAAAACCCAACACTAAAACTACATTGTATGTTTGTCTATTTTAAACATATATTTACAGATGAAGTTCATATTTTAAATTTAGCAAATGAGTGTGCATGATTGAACAGCAGCATGCTGGAATCTTGCATTATGGTTGCTCTAAGAAATCATTGTCCTTTAATAAGTAACTTTGATTGGTACCATAAGTCTTTACTATTTAATAAAGATGTGTGATTGTTTTATCAATAAAAAATGCTTCAATTTTGTTGCTATTTTTCACTGTTCTAAATCTAAGGGAGACTATTTTGTTGCTATTCTTATTCTACTTTTAAATAGGTTTGGTATATTACTATAATAAGTTTCCTATAGTTTAAGATGGAGGTGTATGTTTTATACAATTGCAGATCATAGATTTATAGCTATTCATTTAGAAAAATAAATATCTGGGTCTGGTGCCATAGCACAGTGGTTAAGGCATTTGTCTTGAGGTGGCCTACCGGATTTTATACCAAGTTCGTCCCAGACATACCATTTGGTCCCCTGAACCTGCCAGGAGTTATTTCTGAGCACAGAGCCAAAAATAATCCCTGAGCACTGTTATGTATACCCCTGTACAAAAAAAGAAAGAAATAAAAACAAATATCAAGTTATCACTTTGAAATTAAAATACATTTACTAATTATATCATATTCATATGTGCGCTCATATGGATATATGTATTTATTCATATATAATAAGAAATATTAGTATTCATTTAGTAGGCAGTCAACATTAAACATTAATGCTCCAAATCTATTTCATTATTCCATATAATCATATTTTTCATTAAACTCTATAAATGTTTCAGAAAATTTGTGTTTACTTTTTTATTTAATACTTTTTAAGTTATTTAGCTTATTAAAAAAGTCTTATGGGCTGGAGTTATTTATTGAAATCTTTCCATTTCAAGCAAAGGTTATCTTGATACAGCAGTTGGTGAGCACAGCCAGGAGTGATTCCTGGTGATAGACTGGGAATAAGCCTTAACTACAATCTAAGAACCAAAACAACAAAAAAAGAATGCTTATTTAGTATTCTAGAATCATTGTCATTCTAATAGGCTAAAACATCTTTATTTTCATTGCTTCATATTGATTTAGGTCCTAATAGTCCAAATGAAATAAATTATGAGCGGTATTTTCATCTTATATATTTTGAAAGCAGCCCATTTTATTAGTCAAGATGCATAGTATCTTATTTGTGAATTTCTTTGTGAGATACTTTTTTTCCCCATCAGTATAGAGCCTAAAGCATTATTATAAAGTAAGGAAAGATTGACTTTGGATTTTTACTTAGGAAATTGGATTTAGAGAAATTAGTTTCCCATTGGAATTCTGAGTGACAGTAACTCAAATTCTAAGAGAAAGGCATCTTTTCAAATATCATTGCAGGCTAATTCACAAAACCCTGGGCCATTGCTATTTTATTTTTATTAAATTGCACATTTTCTATTGATGTTTTTTTATTATGACTTGAAAACTTGGGTGATGTATTAAGGTACAAACTGTGTTGAAGTGTCTAAAAAAGATGTGTTGCTAACCTAAATTCTCTAGTTGGGTAAGAACAGCTGGAGGAATTCCTGGAGAAATGAATTGAAGCCTAGTTTTAAATTATAAGATATACTTTTACAATAGTGGCACTCATTCTAGGAATGGAACTCAAGAGATTCAGTCAGAAAATGAGAAGTTCCAAATCAGATAGAACTGTGGATTTATGAAAATTTATCACCACTTAATATATCTTCATTGATACTTTAAAATGCAGTTTTCTCACTAATACTTCTCATTTAAGTTGTCCCATTAGTGTCCACATTAGCATTTAAGAAAAACAGAGCACTGTCTCTATATCTTTATTTCGATGATTCTACTCATATATGAACATAATTATCCCTGTATCTAAAAATCAAACCACCTTGATCCATGAACTGATATTTTTTAATTGTTAAATCATTTGAGAATCCTGAGTCATAATTTTTCTTATGTAGAGGCAAAGCATTCAACATTTGAAAATTTCATAAGTAAGTCAATTATTCATTAGTGTGCGAGTCTTATTTAAAATTTTTCCATTGTAACAGCAATCATGAACCTAAATACTTTGTAGCTGAGTTGTCTGACATCATTTCAACTGTGTTACAACAGACTCCATTGTTCATTTTACTGCTGCTATTTATTACATTAATTTGGAAAGGGTGTTTAATAGTAGCACAGTACATTCATTAGAATGAGATATAAATTATTAACTATATTTTTAGGAAGCACTATCGACTTAAAGTGAATTAAACTTTTAAACTTAGAAAAAACGAATTGGTGTAATAGTAGAGTGTGGGTAAGGCGATTTGCCTTTTAAGTGAGCAACCCAGATTTGATTCCTGGCATGCTGTATAGTCTCTTTGCACTGCCAAGAGTAGTTCCTTAGTGCACAGCCAGGAATAACTCCTGAGCATTGCTAAGACTGGCCCCAAAACAAAAACAACAAAATAAGTAGAATAGACTGAATCTATTCTGCTCTAAACACACTTTAAGATGATTCTATTGTAAAAAGTCTGATTAAAGATTTTGGGGGGTGAGGGGTTTGGGGCCACACCTGTCTGCACTCAAGGGTCACTCCTGGCTCTGCGCTCAGAAATCACTCCTAGTAGGCTCAAGAATCATATGGGATGCCATGAATTGAACCTGGGTCTGTCCCAAATCAGATTCTTGCAAGGCAAACACCCTACCGCAGTGCTATTGCTCCGGTCCCTGTAACACACATTTTTTAATAGCATCTAGAAAGCTCAGTCACTTGTATAGAATATAGGTGGGCAAGAGCCTCAAATTAGAAATATGATTCCTATCCTTTCTATACAATTTGTCTCTCATGACTGCCATAAAAGAATCACTGAAAGACACAGTTACCACCTCCTGTTTAAAGAAGTTGGCATATAAAGGTAACTTTCACTTCCTGAGCATTACTGATACTCTCTGTGGAACTTTTGACTTCTTTAATTCATTATTTTGTGAGATTAATAACTATATGTCACAAAGGTGGTGTAAAATAAATTTGGAAATTGACAAATTTTAATTTTAAATTTTATAGCATAATAAATTCACAATATACGTTAATTCATAAAGTATGAAATATATTTCCAGCAATAAAAAACTATAAAATAAAAAGTGAAAGTGGAGACATATTACAGCTGAAGGGGCCCTTGCCTTGCCTGTGGTCAACCCTGGTTTTCTCCCTGACACCCTGGTTCCCTAAGTCCTTTTAGGAGTGATCTCTGAGCTCAAAACCATGGTTATAACCTGTGCAGTGTCATGCATGTCACACACACACACACACACACACATACACCAAAAGAAAACAAAGTAAAAGGAAAATCTTTTCTTTAGAGACCTCACTGGTGTATTTATATCCAACAACACTAGAAATGCATGCAAACACATTTAGTTTTGCTATTGCTACAATTTTAATGTTATATTTCATAAAATGGAGGTATACTATAGGTGCATTTTATATGCATGAACATGTGTAGATGCATATCTATATATAGATATTCATATGTCAAATAACTTACCTTTTACCACTAAAAGTTATATCGAGTAATTATTCTTTACATAACATTTATTATTAAGTTCATGACTTCACATATTCTATATATTCTAATAGTCCACATATTTTCTAGCAATTTCAAATTGTAAGCTATTTTTTAATTATAAGTAAGTAATGCTAAGGTGGCACATTTTGTTTGTGTTTCCTTTTATAATACTTAATAAAATGGTCATAACATATATCACATTTCATTTATCCTAATGTTCAAGCATTAGTATTCACAGATTTCATTTTTTATATCAATTTATTTCTGAACTAAAATTATGCAATTACTTTTAAATATTATTTTATTTTAGGCATTGTGATTTAAATACTGTTTTGGTAGGTTTCATACATAAAATACTCCTGGAGCTTACTCTCTACCATAGTGTATGCTTCCTTTCACCATTGTCCAAGTATCTCCTCCCCTAATCCATCTTCAAAATTCCCATCATGCTAAGTTTTTACTAAAGACTGTTCTCAATTTTTCTTTCCATTGGACATTTGTTATTACCTTATTATATTCCTTTCCATTCCTCCTATGACCGAGACATTGTGCATGTGTTTCTACTTCTATCTAACTTTACTCAGCATGATACTTGATCCACATAGTTGCATTATTTCATCCTTTTTTACAGTTGACTAGAATTTGATTGTATAAATGAACCATAGTTTCTTTATCTAATTATTTGTTCTTGGACATGGAGATTTTAGCTATTAAATGGTATTGCTAAAATTTTTTATCTGATGGATTATAGAACTGGATTATTATCATCATTCCTTGACTGTGTTGAGCTTTAACATAGTTTTCTCATTGTGTTTCTCATTGCTGTTTTCTGGGAGTGAATTTTTATTGTTCATGTCCACTAGGTTATTCTTAGATTCAGCCTTTAGAGATAATGAGGGGTACCTGGAATTGTGACCTTCTATGGGGATATTGGTATATTCAATGTGAAATTGAAGGAATAGAAATTTTGGCATTATGGCAGTAGAGGATGAAATTAGGACTCCATTTCATACTGTTCTGAATATCTCTTTTGAAAGCAACTGACCTGAAAATCAACAATTGTGGCTCCTCTTGAAATCATGGAAGGTGGTCCTCAAACTACAACCTCAAAGGTGGTCCTCAAACTACAACGGGCCGCATACTGTATTTGTTCTCATTTTGTTTCTTCACTTCAAATTAAGATATATGCAGTGTGCACAGGAATTTGTTTGTGGTTTTTGTTTTTGCTATAGTCCGGCCTCCAATGATCTGAGGGACAGTGAACTGGCTCCCTGTTTAAAAAGTTTGAGGACCCCTGATTATTGGAAACTTTTGCATGTTTTTGATATCAAGAAAGGCCAGTACTCACTTATCCTACTCTATTTTTTTTTTCAAAAAATTTTTGGCTGTACTTTTACAGTTTATCTTCCAGATGGACTTAAGAATTTACTTGACAAGTTCTATGAAGGAAAAAATTAACTTGAGATTTTTGGTAGAGGTTACACTGAATTTTAGATGAATTGGAAAGAGTTGACTTTGAAGTTTAATGTGACTTTCATTTGGTGTGTGGTGGGAGTTATGTTATCTCTGTCAAATAGTCATTGTGTAATGTGTGTGTATCTGTGTAGAGATAGAAAAACATGGATACTAAATATATAAAAGACATACATAGTATAGTGAATCTCTGATGATTTTATGTTTCTCTGAATTTGATAGATTCCAAATTTTAAAAGAAAAGACAGCATTTTTTAAATAAATTAGTATTAAAATATTAAAGAAGTGGGGAGAAGGATGGAGAACTCAGCATTTTAACCATATTCCACATATTTCAAAGTTTTAGCCTTAGTCCCACTTTCTTAGTTTCCCATGCACCAGTCTTAGCCCATTTTCTATGTGTAGTGGTTTCAATCAACAGAGCTGCTGCTTTGATATATCTCCTTTGATATCTGATTCTGACAGCAGTTCAGACAGGAATAATAAGTAGTTTATATGTATTTAATTCAAGATTCTACTCCCAATTTGGTGTTTTATCTGAAGCTTTCCTGTTGTAACAAACCTTTTGACTACCCAGAATTGTGCAGATGATGGAAAAATTGCTGGTGAGAACAAAAGATGGGATATTATGTAGAGAGCTTGATTCATTGTGACTTAAATAAAAAAATCTTGAGCCAGGGTTTTGACTGCCTGATGTAATGGTCCCTATCATAATTTGGTTCTGTTATAATATAAATAGTTCATGTCGACTTATTTTGCAGCTTTTTAATTCATAGTATCTCTTGAGCAAACAGAAATTCAGAAAATGACTAAGAAAACCATGATTACATGTTACTATTTTTTCCCCTTCAATCTTTTTGTTGTTTTATTTGGGGGCCACACCAAACTGTTTTGCATTCAAAGATCAATACTAGCTGGACTTGGGGGACAATAAAGGATGTCAGATATCAGACGTAGGTCTATTGCATGCAATGCAACTGTCCTAACTTATATACTGTCACTTGGGCCCTCTTATTCTTTTTTCTTGAACTAAATTTTAATCTTCAGTAACACCCCAATACCTAATTTCTGGATACAGAATAGCATATGTAATTTAAAGACTCCCCCCTACTTCATCATAGATATTATATCATAAGTGAGTTACTAAGCATATATCTTTTATAAAATAAATTATTAAGTTCAATTGTAAAAATGAAATATGAAGATTAATATGAATTTGAATTGTATTTGAATACAGATCAGTAATGTTGCTGATTAAAAGAGAATAAACATGCTGTTATTGCTATAAAACTATGTTATCTGAGTTATTATTTTTAAATCAAAGGAAAAAATTGAAGAAAAATAAGAAACAAAAAACTTAGAACATTTATAAAATCCAAGAATTATGATAATGTATTGTTGGTATTTCAATGCACTTTATATCAAAGTATTCAGGCTTACATTTAAGAGATATTTCTAAAAATAAGAAGCACATTTCCAAGTAAGGTTTTAAAATTCTGAGGGTAATTCAAATGCTGAATTCCTATTATTTTATTGCTACAATTTTTGTCAAGTAATTACTTTCCTTTCCTTCCCTTTTCTTTGCTGTTGAGGATAATTTTCCAATAAAGTACTTTCAGCAATTTGAATATGTGTACAATGAAAATTTATGATCTTTATAGTTGTGTATAAGGGAGGTGAATTTAAGAGATAGAAGGATAGGAAAGTTGGTAAGATACTCTCCTCTTTCATACAGCCAACCTGAGTTCAATTTTCAGTACCCTATATGATATCTCAAGTCTTCTCAGGAGTTATTTCTTAGTACATAATCAGGAGTAAGCTCTGAGCACCACCCTGTGACTTCCCCTGACCCCTCAAGAAAGAGTGAGGGAAAAAGAGAAGGTAAACTTAATAACCAGAGAGATATTCAAATAGGGGCAACTGGTCAATATTTTGTACAAACTTTTACTTGACAGATTAAAGAGAGAGTTAAAAGACAGTAATGGGAATTTGGGCAGAATGTTTCTATTAGTCAGTAAAATGCTGTGGTTGACTGGATAGGAGCAAAATTAGAGGAATGGAAAACCTTGGGTCTTAATGAAGTAGAAGTTTTCTGAAGTAGATTTTGTGTTCAGAAATAGGTTATATATTAGTAATCTGTTTTTCTTTTTCTGATTAAGAAAATATTTTGGTAACACATAGGAAGGATTTTAATTTTTTCTCCTGATTAATTAATAAATGGTAAGTCTGAGATATTTTAAAGGCATCACAACTATGAGGCATAGTTTGGAATAAAATAACTAAACTATGATAGCCTTACTTTGTAGATTTTAGTATCAATTATTTCTGTAACTTTTCAACTAAAGATTTTTGCTATAACTTGACTTAAACTATTCTTAATATTTAATGAAATTGTAAAGTGTTTATTATAATATAGTGATAGGGTAAAACATAAAACATGGATATGTTGCAATTAGTTCTTCAGAAACTGTCACAAAAATTATAGTCAATGGGGGCTGGAGCAGCAGTGCAACAGTAGGGCATTTGCCTTGCACACAGTTGACCTAGGTCAGACCAGGGTTCCATTCCCGGCATCCTAAATGGTCACCCAAGCTAGAAGTGATTTCTAAGTGCATAGCCAGGAGTAACCCTTGAGGATCACCGGTGTGGCCCCTCCCAAAAATTATAGTGAATGATGAACAGATTTGTTTAACTTATGTAAAGTAAAATCTAATTTAGAAAATAGGAATGAATACTTTGGTGTTTAATAAGTTACAAGCAGAATTACATAAGATAGACATGGAAATATACCAGGAATAAGCCCTCAGTACTGTTGGGTGTGGCACAAAAATAAACAAAATAAATCTAAAGTAGATCATTTAACCCCTTGTCTTTTCACTAAGAGATTACTGAAGAGTTAATCAAGAAAAGAAAAATGATTTGAAAGTACCCTCACACTTAGTGGCATTTCCCTGTACTATGCTTTGTCTTAGTAAATCATTTTATTTACTGTTTTATTATTAGCATTTACTTAGCATTGCCTTTACGATGGTGTGTGGATCAGGAAGAGGTTAGCGAGGGTTTGGGGGGGCTTTTTCAAAAAACATGCCCACAATGCCCTAACATTTATAGATAAAAAGTCATGAAATGTCCCTTGAATACTTTAACTAACGACCAATTTTGAGAGGTCTTTACAACAAAAAGTGCACCTTTGAGAGGGTGGAAATGGGTCACAAGTATAAAAAAGCTGAACCTATGGCATAGTTTGGTTGGATAGGCCATAAGTGATTTAGCTGGGTAATAATGGATTCATTTCTCACCCCTATTTTTCTACATATAAGTAGCTCTAGATATTTTAGGTAGTCTTTTTTTTTTTACACATAGCTAAGGAAAGGCAGTAGGGAAAAATGCAACTCCTGGTTAGTCACCTAATTGATTCTCTTTATCTCAGCAGTTAGGAAAGACTGGGTAAGAGGTATTTTCTTAATACCTCTAAGATATTTAAGTTTTATTTCAGTAGACAGAAAACTGGAAAGAGGAGGTTATGATCTCACCTACACCTAAGAGTGTTAAGAAATGACAAGGTTAGAGAGCTAGCTAATTAATAAGATAATAGGTTAATTACCAAATTGAGAGACAATGTGAACTATCTACAAAAGCAATTACCGGAAACACTCATACAAAACTGAGAATAAGTAATGTGGTATCGACAAAGAACAGTCAATTTTTTCTTCTTGTGTTTTCTCCTTCAATCATAGATAACTTTGCATTTTTTAAAATTGTTTTTTTTCCCACTGGTTTGCCATTAAATAAAGGAGTTCAAGTGTGTCTACTTGAAATATAAAGCAATTCAGATTATTTGCTAAGATAGAGTAACAATATACATTGTGATATCTTATGCATAGTGATTAAAAATGTTTGCCTAATACTCAAAATTAGTGTTTTACACCTAGTTTATTTCTTTTTTTTTTTTTTTTAGTTTTGGGCCACACCCAGTGATGCTCAGGGGTGACTCCTGGCTATCTCAGAAATCGCTCCTGGCTTGGGAGACCATCTGGACTCTGGGGAATAAAACCATGGTCTGTCTAGGGTCAGCTATGTCCAAGGCAAATGCCCTACAGCTGCGCCCTTACACCTATTTTATATAAACTTTTTATAATTTTGTGTATATAATAGTAGCATATTTTACCAAATGTATGCAAAAGTCAACAATATTGAAAAATTTATCCTTATATACATGTATGTATGTAAAATATCATGCATGCATATAAAAGTATTCATCTGAATGTTTTAAAGTTTTTATATTTTATACATGCATGTACATATTTATTGGAACTAAACATGGGTGACAATTTCTATTTATTTATTTATTTATTTATTTATTTTTAGGCCTATGCAGAGCCCAAGCTATTTTTTAAACTTTTTTATTTAAACATCTTGATTACAAATATGATTGTGATTAGGTTTCAGTCATATCAAGAACATCCCCCTTCACCAGTGCAACATTCCCACCACCAATGTCCCAAATCTCCCTCCATCCCACCCAACCCCCACCTGTACTCTAGACAGGCTTTCCAGTTCCCTCATTTATTCACATGATTATGGTAGTTCTCAGTGTAGTTATTTCTATAACTGCACTCACCACTCTTTGTGGTGAGCTTCATGAAGTGAACTGGAAGTTCCAACCCTCCTCTCATTGTCTCAGGATCGTTGCAAAAATGACTTTTCTTTTGTTTGTTTTTGTTTTTGTTTTTGGGTCACACCCGGCAGTGCTCAGGGGTTACTCCTGGCTCCATGCTCAGAAATTGCTCCTGGCAGGCACAGGGGACCACTTGGGGCACAGGGATTCGAACTGATGACCTTTTGCATGAAAGGCAAACGCATTACCTCCATGCTATCTCCCGGGCCCCGCAAAAATGACTTTTATTTTTCTTAAAACCCATAGATGAGTGAGACTATTCTGCATCTCTCTCTCCCTCTGACTTATTTCACTCAGCATGATAGATTCCATGTATTTCTATTTATTTTTTATATTTTTTGAGGGTTATATTACTGGTGTTCAGACTCTTATTCCTGGTCTACTCTCAGAGATTCTCCTGATGATGCTCAGGAGACTATTGCAGTCTAAAAATAGGCCTAGCTCAAGAACATGCAAATCAAGGGCCCACTTACTGTACTATCTCCCTGACGTAAATTATTTCTTTGAACAGTGAATAGAAAACTAATATATAAAGACAGTTCTTTTGGAGGAGAAGCTACACCTCCCAAGAGTTACTCAGGAAACCTAGGGGTATTTACTGGTGATTCTTGGTCAAATCAGGTGGTAGGCAAATATTGGGGACCAAAGATGCAGTACTGCTCAGCTTCTGCAATGTTGAGAGATTATCTGGGGCATGTTAGTCATGCTCAGGGACTTCCAGTGCCATACTTAATGATACTTGAGGGACCATATTCTGTTTAACAATGGAATAGGATAATGGTATGTGAACTCACTGAGAATCTTGTGGAGAATAATTGTGATTTGGGACAGGACTTTTTATGCTCCATCTAAATATCCTGAAATATATGTTTAGAAGATGCATATAATGGGTATAATGTAATGTTATTAATATAATGCCAGGTTATATTGAATGTGGTAGGGAGAGGATAGCAATGACTCAAGTAGGTTCCTTGTGCTTGTAGAAAGACTGTCAATGCAGAAGGACACCCAGTGCAAGAACTCTATTTGAGCACTTTCTGCTGCAAATTATTTCTCAAACTCAACTAGTCCAGGGTTTGCAATGAAAAAAATGCCCTGGATTCCAACCCCTACAAGAATATTTCAAAAGACAATGGGAAAGCTTATATTTTCTTTTTATGTTTAACACCTCTATAATACTACCTCTTAACCCCTTTAGCCCCAAATGTAAGGTAGTCTCCTATATCATTTTGTTCCCTTAATTATTTTTAACTCATTTTGTTTATTTTTTTCCTTTATATATATATATATAGGTGTATATATATACACATATATAGATATGTCTTTTTTTGTTTTCTTCTCTTCCTTAACTTCAGCTGTTTTGGTTCTGCTTGGTACAAAAACCTATAAGAAAAAATCTTGCCTGGGATAGCAGCTCAGGTCAAAACCAGGGCACAGAGATGATGAAGCCTGACTCTCTCACCTCCAAATGCACCAGCAATATAATATGGCACCATTTCTTTCTGCAAAGACATACTAAATAAGGAAAATTTTACTTATAGAAACAAGCTCTTATTTATTAAAGATAAGAACTCATACATTCTTACAATACAGGACACTTCCCACCTTGAACATATATCATTTGGACCCAACTTAGACTCCATGTGATTAGACAGTGACTATACAATCCTGAACCCTAGATCTCGGACAGAATGGACACAGCTCTCTGCAACAGCTCCAGGAATCAAAATCCCTCTGGGACATTCTTAATACAGCTCTGACACCAATATGCGCAAGTTTTGATATGGCATTATGACAATGAAGAAATGTCAACAACTTGAACTAAGAGCAGGTTGTTTTATCTCATCACCTATCAATAAGATGAAATCAGAAGACATGTCATCCTTTGATCTGTGCAAAAGCCAAAATCGCTATCTACAGAAGGATGACTATGACAACCATGACAGGGCAGAACTAATCCTGGGACCAGTAAGAAAGAACCTAGCCTAGGCTTTGGCCTACAATTTGTACAACAACCAAGATCTCTAATTCCAGAGGTCTGACTGAGACAACTGCAACTGAGCAGAACTTTTGGAAACATAATGAAAGACTCTATCTTGGGCTTTGTCCTAAGATCAGTGTAAACACCTAGACCACCAATTACAGAAGACTGATTAAAATAATAGTGTTGGTACAGAACTTCTAAAACCATAAAGAAAGACTATTCTAGGCTCCATCCTATAACCTGTGTAAATATTAAGATCTCTAGTTACAGAGGCCTGATTTTGTCATCCACTACTGAGCAGAAAGTTTCTAGACACCACAAAAAGACCTAGGGGAGAGTAAAAGAACATAAACAGAGCCTTTAGTTATTCCCATGACAGTATGCTTCAAGGACAGAGAAACTCTGTATCTCTTAGACCAAGGGGATTCCCTTTCTAATCTCCCCAATATTTACTGTGCCTTTGCAAAAGAGAGGGAAAAAAAGGAAGCAAATTTTTTTCCTTTTTCTTTTGTTTTTGTTTTATTTTATTTTGGGCTCATGATTATTGCTTGGTTTTGTCTGTGTGATCACATCTTGTGATGGTGATTTTTGGAATTTTTCATTGTAGGTTTTATTTGTTTCTGTTTTTGTTTGTTTTATTATTTGTCTGGTTTTTCTCTTTCTTAATTTTTCTTTTTCTTTATCTATCTTTTTGTGATTTTTTTCCTTATTCCCGCTCCTCTTAAATTGATACTTATAACCCTCTAGATGGACCCCTCCTGGATTTTTTAGGGGTTTTTTTTTGTTTGTTTGTTTGTTTTTGCTTTGGGGGGGGTTGTTGTTTGATTTTGTTTTGTTTTTGTTTTTTCTTTCCCTTCAAAAAGAACCACATAGCTTGAATCATCTTGTTCCACCTCATAAATTGAGGTGGGGTGGGAATAGATGGTACCAAGGCCAAACAATTGTATAAACATTGAGTAGAAAAAAATGATCAATCTTAAACACCAGATCCAAAGTAAACAACAACAGAATCATACTCATTCTACAACAAACTAGACATAGAGGGAACCATTTATACTAGCAGCCTGGGTGGGCAAAGGAGGGAAATATGGGATACATGCTGGGAAAAGGGTTGGAGGGAGGACAGCACTGGTGGTGGGAGTGCCCTGGATTCAATGCCGCTATGTACCAAAAATATTACTGTGAAAGATTTATAAACTACTTTGGTCACAATAAAATTATTTAAAAAAAAAGACTGTCAATGAAAAAACTATTTTATTTTATTTGCTTTCTTTTCTTTATTTGCTTTCTTTTCTTCTTTTTTCTTTTCCTTTCCTTTCCTTTCTTTTTTTATTGGTTTTGGAGCACATCCAGCAATACTAAAGGATTACTCTTAGCGCTACACTCAGGGATAACTTCTATAGGGCCCGGGATGGTACTTGTGTGGTACTGGGGAAGCACCCAACCCATTTTACAATCTCTCCAGCCCTCAGTTCTCAACTTATTTTTCAATAATATTTATTGTGACCAAAGTGAATTACAGATCTTTCACAGTAATATTTTAGGTACATAGTGACATTGAATCAGGGGAATTCCCACCACCAGTGTTGTCCTCCATCCACCCCTGTTCCCAGCAAGCATCCCATACCCCCTCCCATGCCCCCCAGGACCGCTGATATAAGTGGTTCCCTTTGTGTTTAACTTGTTGTAGATTGGGTATCAACTCTGTTGTCGGCAGTTTTCAACTTTTTTCCAAATGTCTTTAATTCCTTTGAAAGTAGTAGTATTGTCTTTCTTTGGCCTTTCAGCTAGCCATGAATTCCAAACCAGCATGTTGTTATCTCTCCTTGTTCTATTGCAATGCCTTCTATCAAAAGATATGCCCAAAAAAGGCTATAATATAGCTGGTAGGTGTTGCCTTGCATATAGCCAATCCAAGTTTGATCCCTGACATCCCATATAGACCCACCAGTAGTAATTCCTATGCACTGCTGTGTGTAGAAACCCTTTTAAAAAATGTCAAGAATCAATTCTCTGTGAACTTTTTATTTTCTTATTTTGAGCATCACTCAGTGGCCCTCAGGGGTTACTCCTCACTCTGTGCTCAGGAATTTCTCCTGGCAGGATCAGGGTGCCATATGGGATGCCAAGGATAAGATCCAAGCCCATCGTGGATCACCTGCATGCAAGACAAATGCCCTACAGCTGTGCTATCACTCAGGTCTCTCAGTATACTCTTCTGATGTCTTAGTGAAACAGGATAGGGGAAAGGGAACTGAATGTAGGTAAAAGAAATGTGACATTTACACAATGTTGACACACTTTATGAAGCTGGCAATAGAGTCTATATCCTGCTGCTTGAAGTTCCCTTTAAAATATAAAATGCTCAAACCTGCTTAGATTTTCATGTTGGTCCCTGGATCTGAATTGTTGGATATAGGTAAAAGTTGTCCTCAGCACCCTTTCAAGTAAATAATGGTAAATGGAAAATTTTATAAGAGAAAAGGATCTTGTTACTTGAAAGAAAAAATAAATATCATAATGTCTTTTTATAAGAGTTTTAGAAAAATGAATAACACTTATTCCTTAGATAAATGCTTGTTAGATGATTATTGTACCAAAAAAAATTGAGTGTCATTGTTCTGGATGAAAGGAATCAATAGTACAAAGATAAAACTTGGTTTGAATTGAATTCTAAGATTAATGCAATTCTAAGCTAAAGTCCAGTGGATCCAAACAAGCACTTAAATAATCAAGGAAACTTTTGACAAGCTCTTTTATCATAGCATGTGGGGACACGGACTGTATCCTATTTGATAAGATGACAAATAATAAGGACACAAAAAGCAAACATTATTTTTTAAAAAATCTCTACAAAGCTCCTTCCACACTTTCCTAGTGTTTCCCCAAGTGTTTTATTATGTTGTGATCCATATTACCACCCTTTAAAAGTTGTTCCATCTTTCTTGTCAAACACTGATTTCACTTTTTTGACAGTCGTTTTGAGTCTCTTGGGCAACCCTGTTTTCTTCAGACTGAAGAAGAATCGCTTTTTAAAAGCACCTTGAGATCTTTCTTTTGTCTCGTTTATATGGACAGAGTACACTATAGGGAAAGGATACAAGACTTTTTTGTGATTTACTAGTGTTTTCCCATAATTGGGTCATGAAATATTAATATAGTTTGTTCATAGTTTAGTTTGTTAGCTTATATATTTGATTGCCTGACTTACAATACAGTCTATAGGTGTATCTAGAAGAGGGGAGGTTAAAATTGTCATTATGGGAGCCCGGGAGATAGCATGGAGGTAAGGCGTTTGTCTTTCATGCAAAAGGTCATCGGTTTGAATCCCGGTGCCCCATATGGTCCCCAGTGCCTGCCAGGAGCAATTTCTGAGCATGGAGTCAGGAGTAACCCCTGAGCACTGCCGGGTGTGACCCAAAAACCAAAAAAAAAATTGTTATTATGGATTTTATGGATTAGTAATAATCCTAACTGAATTAATTGAACATGTTCTGTTTGCCTTATATATATATGAATATATATATGAATGTTTTAAATTTAAAATCTTCACTAGCTCAGGTAGTACCCATGTAGTAAGAATTTATTATTATTTTTATGGTCATCTTGTTTTTCAAATACAATAATTGATATTAGCAAGGTACTGATGTTATTTAATTAATCTAGGTTTCACATATTTTAAATAGTGGGAGTTTGACCCTCCTAACATTGTATTGAATGATGATTAAATAGTCAGAAGGAACTTTACCATCTGTTTTATTTTTGCCTTTTGGTCTTCATTTAAAGCCAGTTTGCAGTCATGCCCTACTTTCTTTCTGGCATAGGATTCTCTTCTTTAGAAAAACCATAGAATACACCTGGAAGCCTCACTTAGAAGAGTATTGATTGAATTCACATCTTGTGACCTCTTCCAGAGTGGGGTATATATTTTCTTCTGGGATCTACTGCTCATACTTCCCTAATAAGCTTTATCATAACTGAAGCTATGTATCAGAGTGGTCTTTCCGTCATCTACATCTTTCTACATTTTGTTTGGCAAAAATTAATTTTACAAAAAAATTAATTTGAAATAAATAATCCAACACATGTTAGCATAAGTATCATACTTGTTGGAAAATAGTTTTCAAAATAAAAACAAGTCTGAGAAAGGTAGCATTAATTTTTATTTTAATTAATGTCTTTAATGCCTAGCTTAATAGAAGATAGGTGTTCTCTCATTTTTGCTTCTTTAGTATTTTCCAGTAGGATTGTTTTATCTTATTAGCAAAATCAAGTCTCATGCAGACGTATGGCTAGAAAAGGCAGGATAACCAAATAATCAAGAAACTTTAGAAGTCTTCAGCTCACACTTTCAGAACCACCATTACGAAGGTCCATAAATTTTTTATTTCCTCAGTTTATTTTACTTATTTTAGTTTTGGGGCTACACTCTGCTGTACGCAACATTTACTGATAACTCTGCACTCAGGAATCACTCTAGTAGGCTTTAAAGACCATATGCAGTGCTGAGGATTGAAAAGGGACGACCACATGCACAGTGAACACCATATTCACTATCTCTCATGCTTCTATTTTTTTCTCAGTTTAAAATCTCTTAGAATTTTTATAGCAATTCCACTCCTAGGAATATATGCTTAAAACACAATACAAAAATGCCTTCTGCATTCCTATTCTCATGGCAGCACAATTTACATAGCCAAAATCTGGAAACAACCTAGGTGCTTGGCAACAGATGAGTGGTTAAAGATACTGTAACACATCTACACAATGGAATACTATGCAGCTGTTAGGAAAAATGAAGTCATGAAAATTATTATATATGTATGGATATGGAGAGTATTATGATGAGTGAAATAATTCAGAGGGAAAGCTATGTGCATATAATAATCTCAGTCATTTGTGGGACATATGAAAAATTAAAGATAGTATGGTAATAATACCCAAAGACAGAATGAGGGTCAAGAGGAGCAGTCTATAGTAGGAAGCTTGCCACAAAGAGTGGTGAATACAGTTTAGAGTAGTGAATAGTTGATTCTCTAGACAAGAACTAGGTGCTGAAAGGGGATAAAGTGATATTCATGATACCCCTTCATTAGCAACAGTGTAAACAACAGTGTCAGAAAAGAAACAATAAGAGAGGGAGAAGTAAAATACTTGTCCCAGAGGCAGGCAGGGAGAAGGGTAGAAGAGGATTGGAGAGGGTGGGAGAGAAAATGGTGGCAGAAAATGTCACCAGTGAAGTATGACTGTATCTATGACTGAAACTCAATCATGAACAATTTTGTAACCATAGTGCTTAAATAAAATAATTATATATAAAGAATTCTTTTCAAGCAAAATCTCAGCCTACATTATCACTACCTTTCTATTATACTATTAATTCCATGCTACATTTTTCTAGAGTCAAAATTTATTTTTCAGACAAAATATAGTTTACTTAACAAATAATAGTTTTGTGATTTTCCTAAGTCCATTTTGTTCACCTCTGAAAAAATGCTTCAGTAGTCTTCATGGATCATTTTTATTATGATCAAATCTTAGTTCAGCCCTTTCCTGTAAAATGGTTTCCATCTTCAGTAAGTACATATTATATAGATAGGCTACTGATACTGTATGATGTACATTGTTATTTTTGATAATCGGTTTTATTATTTAAGAAGAGTGTCAGGTATCTGGTATTTGAAATCAACCAGTAAATTGAAACAAATATCATATTGGAGTTTTAAATGCATGACTCTTTTTATCTTGTAAATTCTATGAGAGATCATGGTTTAGAATTTTCTTAAGGCACCATTATTTACAATACTGTTAATGAGAGGGTTTCATGCATACAGTTTTCCTAAACCACACCCTTCGTGATATTGTCCTCTTCCCCCACACCATTGTCCCAGTGTAATCCTTTCTTTAATCTCCATCATCCACAGTAGAAATTACAAATTCTGATGATATCAACTAGCAGCCTCATATTAGGAACAATACATTCTACTTCTACTCAGAAATAAATCCAGTTTCAATGTACCAGACACAAAGTCACGGCTCTTGACTTCAGGAAATGTGTACATTAATCACCTGGCTGATTTATTATTTATTACTCTCTGGGAAATAACTATATTTCTCTATTGCTTGTTAATAGTGTGATGATTCTAGACTTTTACATTCTTTCTTGCCCTCTTATTCTACAAAATTCTGGCAAGATTATTGTTCACACACTATTTAATAGATGTAACTTTTAAATGCTTTGCTCTCTTTATTTAAGAAGCACATTTTATAATCTTTATTATGAATTCTCTACTTTTTACATAGCTCCATTCTCAGTTGACAGATGTATTGCTATGAGTAACTATGGAAATTTTAAACATTTGTACCTAATGTATACAGGTATATTGTATGCCTATAGAATGTTTCTGTGTGATAATAATGTATTTCACAGTGCTTAGAGTAATATAGTAATCCAGATACTCTATTAAAATTAAGCATGTCATGGGTAGAAATTCCCCAGCACATTAAATTGCTAGTTATATTTTGCTCATTTTCTTTATATAATTATCTCAATAGAAATGCCTTCCAAACCTTCAGGTGAAAATATTTGGTGATGTTATATTCATTATTATAACAAGCTGTCATCCAGGAACTTTCAAAAAATCTTTGAAATTCCTTAAAATAAAATGATAACGAAAGTATTTATTATAAGATAGAGAAGTTAGCAGAATGCTTTTAGAATCAGGATGTAATTCTGGAAAAGATCACAGCCATAAATAGAAAAGACAGTTAAATTCGGCACTGTGACTTACATAGAAGTCTTGCTGTGTATTTATGGCTTGTTGGGTATGCGAGAATAGCTGCTGCAGTCCCAAAGATTTAGGCATATATAATATTAGAGATGTCTAATTTATTTGACATCTATTCAACATAGACATCTCCTTTAAGACTGTACTGTATAAATTACTTTCCTGTACTTTTTCTCCAAAAGGAGTGATTCTTCTGGGTTTCAGCTTATACTTTGAATTTAACAGTACAAAAAATTCTTGAGCATGGATGTTGTTTCTGCTGCAAAACATACTTAGAAATTAAGAAATATCAGCAACTAACTTTCAAATATTTCTATAATAATGGAACATAACAAACAGATTTTGCTGTTTTTGCCCAGTTCTTTAGTGTATCACTTTTCTTTTAAAATTTCATTAAAGATTTATATTGAGTATATACTCAACTTTTAGTAGTATTCCACTTTTAATTTATTTATGAATTTATACACATGCCCATGGTCACCATGAAAAATACATTTTGAATAAATAGAAAATGTGTGAGTCAATCAAGTATTGCATCCTTATGCATAATCCTATAAATATGGTCATGCATTTGGACTACGGAGAAAACCATTTCTTAATAGCATCTCTAACTTTCTTTTTTTTGGGGGGAGCACACCCAGTGACACTCAGGGGTTACTCCTGGCTATGCGCTCAGAAGTCGCTCCTGGCTTGGGGGACCATTTGGGAAACCAGGGGATTGAACCCTGGCCCGTCCTAGGCTAGCACAGGCAAGGCAGGCACCTTATCTCCAGCGCCACTGCCTGGTTCCCGCATCTCTAACACTCTTAACTATCACCTTCCCTCAATATGAGGGACCCACATTAACAGACTCCTGGACTAAACTCATAAATATTCGTTATCTCTTTCCCAACCCTTCAGCCACACTGATCTATTAATGTTTATTCTTTTTTAGTTTGCACTTTCCTCAAAGCCTTTTCATATTGTTATTTTTTGTTTCTTTCTTTTACTTATTTTTATTTAACTTTATAGATTTGTAAATCTATTTCAGTCAAATCTACACTTATTCAAACAGATTTTTCTAGAACATGCTCCCCATTAAAGTAATCTCACCATAGCCTAGTAGATTTATTGTACTCTTAGAGCTTATTTCTCCCTATATAGTAATATTAATGCTTTTTCCAAATTTTTAAACTTCACATTTTAAATTAGTTTTGCCTATTAATTTGCTTTACCTCTTTATATATATTCACAAGTCAGTAAAGCATCTCCAATTTCTTCTCCCTTTGACTTACTTCACTCATAATTTTCTTAGCTCCCATCCATGTCGTAACAGGTAACAATGGTTCATCATTTTTCAAAATAGTAAAGTAGTATTTTGTTGTGTATATTGTTACATTTCTAATAATAAATTCAAAATACCTGGTTTATTTTCATATATGTAAACAGAACTAGAAACATATAGTTGCATTTGTATTTTTATCTAGCTGTGGGGATTTGACCACACCCTATAACGCTTAGGGGCTCTGTGGTCAGGTCTGTGGGGTCTCAGCTTACAGTTTGGCACAAGAAATCAGGTAGAGTCAAGGGAGGGTTACCCAGCAGCAGCTTGGATCTTACTGTGTCAACCAAGCTTCTTTTTCTGCTGCTTTCCCCAGCCACTTTTATTAGCCAGAGTCTAACATAAATTGCCTGTGGGGCAGAGTTGATGCAATTAAGGGTACTTGTGCTAATTAACTCAGAAAAGGTGAATGGAAAAGGAAAAGTCATTTTAAAGGTGTATGACAACAGTTAGCCCTGGTAGTGCTCAAGGGACCATTCGCAATAGTGGTTATCAGACCAAATCAGCTATTCATGTATATTTTAGAATTGATGTTTCTTTCTAGTATCACAGAAGATAAATTGCTGCTGAATCATATAATGGATCTATTTTTTTTCTTTTTTTTTGAGGAATCTCCATACTTTTTCACACAAAGACTGTTTCAGCGTACATCACTACCAGCAACATACAAATAAAAATTTCATGTTTTACATTATTGTCAAATATTTATATATAGTCTGGGAGAGAAGATATTGAACAGTGAATAGTTACATGCAGCTAGCATGGGTTCCCTGAGCTCTGCCAGGAGTAATCTAAGCTCTAAGCACAGCCAGGTGTGGCTCAAAACCCAAATTAATTAATTAATTAATTAATTAATATATATGCCATTGTTATGGGTTTAAATTAATACTTTTTGTGACTTTGATTTTCTATTTTCCTAATTGATGAACATTTTTATGTGTATTCTGGGCACTTGTAAGTTTCTTAAAGAGAAGTGTAATCTTATATTTGTCCATAATATTAAGTGCCTTAATAAACTATACTCAGGGGACCCGGGAGATAGCATGGTGGTAAGGCGTTTGCCTTTCATGCAAAAGGTCATCGGTTCGAATCCTGGTGCCCCATATATGGTCCCCCGTGCCTGCCAGGAGCAATTTCTGAGCATGGAGCCAGGAGTAACCCCTTAGCGCTGCCCAAAAACCAAAAAAAAAAAAAAACAAACAAACTATACTCAGGCCTCATTTAATTCTTTTGCCTCTCTCAGAGAATTAATTTCATGAGGCTGTTTTATTGCCTCATATTAATAGATTCTCAAATTTGTTAATAATTAAAATGATGAGGGAATTCTTCATGAGAAATTAAGAATATTTTGGTATGTTTATTTTTATTATTATAAATTACTTTATTTAAAGGCATGATTATAGGGTTGCTTATAATACATTTCTTTCAACCACTCCAATATTACCACAAATATGTAATTCTCTCCAGCATTGTCCCCAAATTCTCACCCATTCCCAAGTCTGTCCCCTTAGTAGACATGAAACAACATATTTTATAATGTTTTTTACAAGTGATAATGAAATTATTTTAATTACAACAAAAAGAAAATTTGTGAAAATTATTATATTGGAATGAGATAATTAAGTTATTTTCAGAAAGTTTACTAAGCTGTTTGTTACTAGTTTATTTTATGTTTGGTTTTTTTTCTCCTGAACTTTAGGTAGTCTGATTTCACAAAGTGATGTGTATATTGGTGTGTTCTTACTGGAATAACAGCACTGAAAAATTCGGCATTGTTGCATAACTGCCTAATCTCTTTGGCAATACAGCAGTATTTGTGGGGCACAATTTTGGCGGGTAGGTCTTCTGGAAGTACAAGAAGGCAAAGGGAGTCAGTCAGTCAAATACCTAGATTTTTAGTCAGTTTGGGTCTCTGAAGAGATCAGTGATTAAGAAGTGATTCTGGGCCATTGGTGAAACAGTGATTGTGGGTTTTCGATGCAGCTGGCAAGGCTTTCAACACTTAGCCCATATCTCTTCCCAAGATTGTCAGTTTTTAGTCACAAGGCTGATAATTTCATGATTTTTCACAGCTTGGTTTACATCTTTTTAAAGAATAGAGTAAGCCTGTAGAGCAGGCTAAAGAAAGAATTTATTGAAACTTATTTTGAAAGATGAGAGGGGAGAGAAAGGGAAAATTACATGTTCAAAAGAGAACACAGTCTTCTCCAAAGTGGAAATAGGCACAAGAAACATTGAGATAAGTAAGCATGATGTGTGCAAGGCTGCATGGTCTTGGAGATTAAGCAAGGAATTCAGAATGTTTTAAAAATGTGAGTAAATTAGTAGCACATCAAAAAAAAAAAAAAGAAACCTTAATAAAAAATAGTTGCATTGAATAAAAATTA
This sequence comes from Crocidura indochinensis, assembly GCA_004027635.1. Classification (NCBI taxonomy): domain Eukaryota; kingdom Metazoa; phylum Chordata; class Mammalia; order Eulipotyphla; family Soricidae; genus Crocidura; species Crocidura indochinensis. The sequence goes on along the minus strand of PVKC010000171.1, from coordinate 50,223 downwards.
CTATATATAATATGTGAAAAGGATTATATATTCTTGGAGCTTGATTAAAGTTTCTAAAAGGATATATATTTAGAGCAGTATGTCAGAACCTCTCTCTCTCTTTCTCTCTCCCCCCTCTCCCTCCTTTTTTTCTTTTAGACAGTGTGTTTTGTAATACTGTCATGCGTATCACTTTACTTCTTTCAGCATCCAGTTCTCATCCAAAGTGATCATTTCCAATTATCTTTGTCATACTGGACCTTTCTGTGTCCTAATTTCACACCCTTCCTCCATTTGTGGCATCCTTCCTACCATAGACCACCCCTCCTCTTTTGACTGTCTTTGAGTATTATTTTCATACTATTTTATTTATGTGTAGCAAATAAATTCAATCTATCTATCCCTCTCCCTCTGACTCATTTCACTCAGCATGATACTGCCATGTCCATCCTTGTATAAGCAATTTCATGACTTTATTTTCACAGCTACAGAATATTCTATTTATTTATTCCAAAGCATTCCAACTGTATAGTTGAACAGTTTTTTTTATCTAATTATCTATCTATTCTTGGACACTTGGGTTGTTTCCAGATTCTTGCTATCGTGAATGGTGTTGCAGTGTATAAAGAAGTGAAGATGACTTTTTTGCATTTTGTTCTTTTGGGGAGTCCCTAAGGTATATTCCCAGGCTTTGTGCTTAGAAATCCTCCTGGCAGGCTCAGGGGAGCATATGAGATGCCTGGGATCAAACCCTGGTTGACCACATGCAAGGCAAACAGGTATTGCTGTGTAGTGTATTGACTCTAATTTTTGAGGAATATCCATTTAGTTTTTCCAAAATGGCTGGACAGTCTATATTCCCACCAGCAGTGAATCAGATTCCCTTTTTCTTTGCATCCATGCCAACACTGGTTGTTCTTGTTCTTTTTGATCCGTGTCAGTCTCTGTGGTGTGAGGTTGTATATCATTGCTGTTTTGAGGTGCTTTCTTTTCATCTCTTCTCACCTGTTTTGATGGGATAGGATTTTTTTTCTTAAGTTCTACCAGTATCTTAGATATCTTGGACATTATGCCCTTATTAGATAAGTGTTAGGTGAATAATCTCTCCCATTCTTGGGCAGTATTTGTATGTTAATCATTGTTTCCTTTAAGGTATAGAATCTTAGTTTAAGATAGTCCCTCATGGCTCAGAGAGATAGCACAGCAGCTTTTGCCTTGCAAGCAGCTGATCCAGAACCAAAGGTGGTTGGTTCGAATCCCGGTGTCCCATATGGTCCCCCGTGCCTGCCAGTAGCTATTTCTGAGCAGACAGCCAGGAGTATCCCCTGAGCACCGCCGGGTGTGGCCCAAAAACCAAAAAAATAAAATAAAATAAAATAAAATAAAATAAAATAAAATAAAATAAAATAATAAGATAGTCCCTCATGTACCATCTAGATTGAGGTCAAATAACAAGGTCTTTACTCCATTTTTATTTGCCTTTTGTGCATGCCATTAGTATGAGGTATGTATTCATTTTTTTAGCATGCAGTTGACTAGTTTAGGAGTTATTTTCTTGTTGGAAAGAGAAACATTGAGCTGTTGGATTCAAAAGTAATATTTATTATAAGTTCACATGCTATTTCATAATTTTAAATAATTATGTGTTGATAGGAGATCCATATATGCTATATAACTTTATATTAAAATGTAATAAATAGATGGCCGGATTCATAGCAAAGGGGAGTCAACACAGGTTCAATCCCCGTCATCCCATATGATCCCCCAACCTGCTAGGAGTGATTTTGAGTGCAGAGTCAGGAGTAACCCCTGAGTGCCACCAGGTGTAGCCCCAAAAATACAAAAATAAAAAAAAATGTAATATTCTTCATTATCAGCAATGTGAATGAATACTTTTGCCATTAAACTCAGTTTTTGTCTTGGAAAAAGGATTTCCCTGGCTTAATGCTTTCATGTTATAACTATGAATAATTTTTCTTTAGATATATTTAAAATATGGGTTAAAAAGTAGCTCATAGGGGACGGGCGGTGGCGCTGGAGATAAGGTGCCTGCGCTAACCTAGGACGGACTGCAGTTCGATCCCCCGGTTCCCCATATGGTCCCCCGTGCCTGCCAGGAGTGACTTCTGAGCGAATAGCCAGGAGTAACCCCTGAGTGTCACAGGGTGTGGCCCAAAAAACAAAAACAAAAACAAAAACAAAAAAAAGTAGCTCATAATAAATTCTGTTATTCTTATTTAAGTTCCCACTGACCTTTACCTTAGTACTAATAATAATTTCATATCTAAGTCATAAAGCATTGTGAGAGATTTAAAACAATTCAACATTATAATGTTCTAGCAAGTCAATTAGTCCTGAAGCATTATGTCATATCTATGCCATTCCTCAGAAATAAAACTGATTAATGTTAAGAAACAAAAGAATACTGCAATCATTTAAGTGAATTAATTGCATTCAAGATCCCATCTTTTTTCTTTCCCCTGACAATAAGAACCTATGTTTGGTTTTCTCCCCATTAATTTTGTATTCCTTTTCATTCTAATAATAACCTGCAATCAGCAGTCTTAATCATGATAAGCAATCTCAAATCACTTTATCTCATCACAGTGTTGGATAAACACTTCTGATTTAAATTTCATTAATTCTACATTGACTATGCTGATATGAGCCTTCCTTGTCTGATGGAAATTTTGTCTAGGGATAACTGAGTAATTATTGGTTTCATTGAGGTTTATGTCAGAGCTGTAGTTAGCATTCTACCAGAAATCCAAACCCCAGAGAGAAAGCCAGGCCAAGTTTTCGTATTCACTGCTGTTCATCTATTAGATATGTCATAAAAATAAAATTAAAATCTCTTTAATGGGTGATCAAACTGTCTAAAATTCTCATAGAATTTTGGAATCATTTAAATTTAAAGATGAAACAGCTGTATTCGATTTATCTAATCAACCTCCTACCCTTGTCTTTCTCTTGAGGGACTATCTCCCTTAATGCCATTTTTATATTATTTTGTCTCATCTATCTGAAATGATTTGGTCCATAAGATTTCTATAAGTCCCTCAGGAGAACTTTCTTTGCTCTAACAGATTTCATTATTTGGAAATGCTTCCTAGTTGCTGAATCTTCTCCCACTTTAATTTTATGCTATTCTCTTATTTTAATCCTCTTCTTGTAGTCTGTACATTTCTTCATAGCTGCACACACAAAAAAACTGAAAAATTTATACAACCTTGGTAAAAATTGAATAAATTGGTCATTTTCTTAATAAAAGCTAATTTATTTTATTTCATATTTAAAGAATATCATCTTTTAGTTGAATTTTTGGGACAAAATACAGCTGAACTAGGGGGCTTATTCCTGATTTTGTATTCAGGGACCACTTTTGGTACTCTAGAGAACATATCCATTCAGCATCAACTCAGGTCTGATCTGTTGAGTTTCAGGAAAGATCTCTACTTGCTACTTGCTTAGTCCTATAGAAGAGCGTTTTGTTTGTTGTTTGTTTTGGGTCTCACCCAACAGCACTTAGGGATTACTCCAGCTCTGCACTCAAAAATTACTCCTGTTAAGCTCAGGGAACAATATGGGATGTGGGAAATTGAACTCTGGTTGGCCACACACTGGTAAGGCGAACACCCTATGTGCTGTGCTATCATTCTGGCCTCCAAATATTCATCACTTTAATAGAACTATTCTTTCTGAGATACTGACACAAATATGAACATATAAAAGTGTCTGTACCTTCTCTGTGTTGGAGAGAGTTAAGATAAAATCTCATTGATATAGGCTATGGATTGAATAGTATCCCTATACATTTCTAAGTTAAAGTTCAAATGTGATTATGTTTATAATAATGCTTTTTGTGATGAAGAAAATATTGGAAGATTCTTTCTCTCTATATAACACACATAACACACACACTCTCATCTCTCTTTGTCTCTTGTCACTTATCTTTCTCCTCTCCCTACCCCACCCTTCATAATAAGAGGAATCTGAGGCTTCAGTGGAAGGGTCTGCAAGACAGGAACTGAATGAATAGTCTGGTCTTCTGAGCTATTTCCCCAGGATGATCAAAATTTAACTTCTTATCATCTTATCATATTATGATAATCAAAACAATAAATGAATATTGAAGCAATATTATCAATTAAAATTCATACTTTTCAAATCTCATCACTTTTCCACTTCAGTTGTCTATTTTTTCTTCCTCTATCCAAAGGACCTTTTGCTATATATGAAGCCACTCTTCCATCCAACCATTCTAATCAACTTATTAAGGAAACTACCAATAGTATGAGTTGTATTCTGTGTTTTATAGTATCTTTATGGTATTGTTACAAACTGATTTACATTTATATTTTTGTAAAAACTATTTCAAAGTTGATCATTTGTATTTAATCTTTTACACCAAAGAAAAAACATACTATCCATGCATATACTACTTTTGTTTGTTTGTTTTTTGTATGTCATTTGCAAAGGATCATGTCCATTTTTAACATGTGAAATCAAAAGTCAGTACTAAAGGAGATACTCAGTTGCTTTCATCTCCATTCTGTAGTCACACTATTCTTTCAGTCCTCGACTGATCTTAGAGAACATTTAATTTTTTTATTTCTTTTCTAATGAAACTGTAAGATTATGCTATATTAAAATATTATTTATTTTACTATTATATTTATTTTCCATTAAGATCACCCTGAACAGTCTTCCCTATGTTATCCAGAAAACATACATCTTTTCATTTGCTTTTGTGTCACGGTCAAGATGAACTGCAACTATTTATCTGATAGTCATGATACTATATGTGGAGCAGTTTCTGAATACTTTGGCTATAATTAGTTTAAATGTTAATGTCTCATACCTTTTAGGAAAATAAGCTTTAATTGTTTTAAGCAAGTAATTAACTTTAATAATATTCTTTTTTTTTTTTTGTCTATTTTAACCACACCCAGCTGTGCTAAGGGGCTCTTCCTAGCTTTGCTCAGGACGCCTTTCTGGCATCCTCGGGGGGCCATGTGGGATGCCGGTGACCAAACTCAGGTCGAGCACGTGCAAGGCAAGCACCCTACCTGCTGTTCTATCGCTCCAGCCCCACTTTAATAATATTCTAATAATGTATTTTTAAAAAGCAAGTTTTAGTTGCCAAAATTATTAAAAATAAAGGTATGTTTATTAGTGCATTAGTATTTGAATAACCCTGTATCAAGAAGTGTATGATAAAATAATTGGGTGTCATTGATAGAAAAACAGTTTTTGATGCTATGATTATACATGTTTTTAGCTTAAATAAAAAGTAGTTGAATATTTTTTTGAGGAAGGATTAGGATTTACTCATCAGTGCTCAGGTAATATTCTTTTATCTAACCTAGTGGTTTGAGTAGGGATGGAATGTAGGGGATTATTTGGCCATGTGTCATGCGTATTCTATCTACTATACTATTTCTCTATGCCAGCAATAATTGAATTTTAATTTAAATTTGGCAATGTGCATTTTGTGAAAACATTAACATTTGGAATTATTTTCTAATTAATATGAAAATATTGGAGAAGCACATAACACCATTACATCCAGATTAATTTTAAAGGAATCTTTATTCTAATAACTCCTTTATTTAAGCAGCATGGTTACAAACATGTTTATCTTTGGGTTCCTATCTTAAAATGTACACCCTCCTTCACCAGTGCACCTTTCCTACCAACTGTGTCCCTCATTTCCCACCTCCCCCAACCCCTGCTTGTCTTAAGAAACACATTCTATTTCTTTTTCTCTCTCACTATCATTGTCATGGTAATTGTTAGAGTAGTTATTCTCTAAATGCACTCTCTAAAAGCACTCACCACTCTTCCTTATTGTCTCTGAAAATTATTACCATAATGTCTTTTATTGTTCTTAAGTCTCACAGATTAGTGAGACCATTCAATGTCTTTCTCTCTTCATCTTGTTTATTTCACTCAAAATAAGAGTCTCCATGTCCATACATGAATAGGAAAATTTCAGCTGTGTGGTAGTCCATTGTGTAGATGTACCACAATTTTTTTAGTCATTCATCTGTTGTTAGGCAACAGGGTTGTTTCCAGATTTTAGCTATTGGAAATAGAGCTACAGTGAATATAGAAGCATAGAGGGCATTTTTTTGTATTGTGTTATTGTGAGCCTAGGGTATCCCTAGAATTGGTATATCTGGATCAAGGGAGCTCAATTTCCATTTTTTTGAGGAATCTTTATATTGTTTTTCAAAAAGGCTTGACTATACAGCATTCCCACTAATGAATGAGAGTTTCTTTCTCCTCACATCTACCCCAGCAATTGTTGTTCTTGTTTTTTGGGATGTGTTCCAGTCTCTTTGACATGAGATGATACCACATTGTCACTAATCATCAGGAAGATGGAAATAAAAACAATGAGGTATCATTTCATGCTACATTCAAATTTTAACAAATGTTGGTAATAAACTGGAGCAGTGGCATAAGCAGTAAGGTGTCGTCTGCTTTGCACTTGCTAGCCTGGGATGGACCTCGATTCAATCCCTCAGCGTTCCATATGGCCCCCTAAGCCAGGAGCGATTTCTGAGCACATAGCCAGGTGTAATCCCTGAGTGCCAACAGGAATGGCTGAAAAACCAAAAGAAAAAAATGTAGGTAATAATTTACATTGTATAATAATACCGAAACAGTACTTTTAAAATAGGTATGCTATTATGCATCAAGAACATATCTATTAAGTATTTTCATTAGTGTTTAACAATTTAGTCTTTCTAGATCTGTGTTAACTCTGGTAAGCATAAAATGTCATTTTCATCACATTATCCTCACTGCTCAATGCCTACATACTTGAATGATTATGTTAGTGACATCAGTTAAAATGTTAGATAAGAAGTAGCTATTTGGAGGAGTTAGTCAGGAATGAAAGTCATGACTCTAAGGACTCCATGCAAGATTTTTTACTATTGATTCCTTAGTACAGACAAATTTCATTTAAAGTACATTCATAGATTGAGTACTGAAGAACACTTGGTCTTTGATTATAAAACTTGAATTAAAACTAATGAGGAAATTGGAATTAAGTGAGAAAGAAAATGATGTTATATAAGTGATGTAGGACAGTAGAGGAGAGCGGACAGTTTGGTTGTGGTGAAGATGCAGGGACTTTGTACATCAAAACCATAAATATTAACACTACCGTAATCATGTTAACTAAAGTACATAAAAATAAGAGTTGAGCAGTTGTATAGTGTGTAGGGAGCTTGCCTTCACAGATACAAACTTGATTCTATCCCCAGTATCCCATATGGTCTTCTGAACCCACCAGGAGTGGCCTCTGAGTACAGAGCCAGGAGTAAGCCCTGAGCATTGTCAGGTGAGGCTCAAAGGAATGAATAAATGAATAACAAGTGAAGTCTATTATATTTCACCAAGAATACAGAACTGGTATAGAAATTGTAGTAGTCAGTGATCACATTTTTAAAAGTTTTCTAAAGAAATTTTATTAAGGCACAATAACTGATAAAGTTATTCATAATTCAGTTTTAGGCACTCAATGTCCCAGCATCAATCTCACCACCAATGTCAACCTTATTCCACCAGTTTTCCTCCCACCACCCTTTCCTACCTCCTTAGCATTCACATTTTCTAACATGAACATATCAGTGTAACTTTGCTGCTATTGATTGGTCTAGTATTCCAGGCATATCTTGGGAGAGAGATGAAAAGACATTGATTAAGACACTGATTGCCTTCCTATATCATCCTTGGTCATTTGATAGCTTATTACTCAAGATTCATGAGATGTTTATATTAATCCAAGTATGTACTAAATCCATTTAATCACTAGAAAGGGCATAGATGAATAATAAGTAGTCTGCTCAATGGGACATGTGAAACATTAATAAAAAACAATTAGAGAACCACAGATCTTTTCTTGAAATGCAAACACTGTCATCTGAAAAAGTTTTAGATATTTATAAAGTATCACAAGAGTTTTTTTTAACTATCTTTCATTTTCTTTTAAGATCATTTATAATATTAATACATGAAGTTTTGCTCATTTAATTTATTGTGGGGGAAGCACTTTAAAATTTTTACATAATTTGTTAATAATTGTCACTAAAATTGCATTTTTCAAAATATTAAAACTCTACTTTTAAAGTCTCTACTTTTCTTATATGGTACAGTCATTTCTTATAAGATAACACTTTAGCAAAACAATTTTTTACTATTTCAGCTTAATCCAATGTGTTTTTAAGTTTCCTTCACTTTCCCATTTTAATAATAGTGTAATACATGCATATTGTTTGCTTGTTTTTGTTCTGGTACCACACTTTGCAGTGCTCAAGTGTTACTCCTGGCTATACTCTCAGGGGTCATTCCTGGCATTACTCAGGGAACATATGGGAAGCTGGGGATCAAACCCATTTGCAACACAAATGCCCTACCCAATGTGTTATCACTCTGGCCCTAAGATGTGCATTTTTAAAAAGCTATATTTATTTAAAATTTCTGAGAAAATCGGAAGCTGAGATATTATAGAGATGGGGACATAGGTTTTATATATATAATCCATATTATAATCCATTATCGTTATAATCCATTATAATAATATAATCCATAATGTATATATGTGCATGTATATATTTAAAATAATATATGTATATATACATTATGGATAATTATATAATTATATATACATATACATATACATTATATATAACTATATAATCATATAATAGATAACCAGATAATACCTTATTCAGAGTTCACAGTGAAACCATAAAATGACAAAGCGTGTACACAGGCCTTCACATATGGTTTACCACGTGAGTCACATCCCTTAGATAAAGGCTTTCATTTGGTTTTATATGTATTCTGTCTTGGTCTGAAATATAAATATATATGTATTTCAATGTACATTTCAGTCTAAAAGATTCTAAAGAGGGGCTGGAGCAGTGGCGCAAGCTTTAGGACATTTGCCTTGCATGCACTAACCTAGATGACCATGGTTTGATCCCCCGGTTTTCCATACGGTCCCCCAAGCCATGAGTGATTTCTGAACGCATAGCCAGGATTAACCCTTGAGTGTGGCCTAAAAACCAAAAATAAAAATAAAAAGATTCTAAATAATGGCACACATTCTTTTGACTTTTATGTTCATTTAAAAAAAAATCAATTAGTAGGGTCAGAGTGATAGTACAATGTATAGGGCATTCGCCTGGCATGCAGTTTTTTTGGTTTCATCCCCAGCTTCTTAGTGGTCCCACAAGCACTGCCAGGACTAATTCCCAAATGCAGTGCCAGGAATAACCTCTTAGCTTTGCCAGGTGTGACACAAAAACTTAGAAAAACTCATTAGTGTTCTAGACTATAAATTTCATACGATACCTCTCAAGTAATAGCTCCCTAAAAATAAATTTATGTAACTGAGCAAAATTTTTGCTGGGACCATAAAGAGAGACCATGGAGTTGGACAACCAACATGATGGGGCATGATGGTCGGTCTTTTGACAGTAATCTTCATGGGTGGAGACACCTTGCATCTCTTAGGCCTATGGAATTTTCTTTCTAATTTCCCCAAATTTTGCTGTGCCTATGCAAAAAATAAATAATATATTGGTTTAACAAATAACTATTAAATAGAATTAAATGTTATTAATATTCTTTGGAAATTATGAAGAGATTGTTGTCCCTTTCCAATGATCATGACAGTTTGAAAATATAGGGGTGTAATATAAATATATAAATATATAAAATATATAAAACATATATTTGGGACCCGGGAGATAGCATGGAGGTAAGGCGTTTACCTTTCATTCAAAAGGTCATTGGTTCGAATTCCAGTGCCCCATATGGTCCCCTGTGCCTGCCAGGAGCAATTTCTGAGCATGGAGCCAGGAGTAACCCCTGAGCACTGCCGGGTGTGACCCCCCCAAAAAAAACAAAAAACACAAAAAAACCCAACATATATTTATAAATATAAATATAAAGGCGTCTATAAATTTATCAAGCAATTAAATTTGTATGTATTCAAGTTATATGTTTATTGCACTAATCTCATTTCACCTTCCTAGTGCTGACATTATTTTTAAACTTAACTAGATACTATGAAATTAGTAAGACTGGTGCATGTATGTACAGATTATTCTTCAACACCTCAGTTTCTCTTTAATACAATTTTCTTTTTTTATTGATTAATTGATTGATTGATTGGTTTCTGGGCCATACCCAACATCACTCTGGGGTTACTCCTGTCTCTACTCAGAAATTACTCCTGGCAAGCTGGGGAATAATATAAAATGCCGGGAATCAAATTGGGTCTCTCCCGGGTTGGCCACATGCAAGGCAAACACACTACCACTCTGTCATCTCTCCAGCCCCCAATTTTCATTTTTGGATTGATTTCAAGCCTATTTATCAAATTATTCTGTTTATCTTCAGTTATATATTCATGAAATAGGTTATCCAACTTACTATAAGGTTATTCAACTATAGATTTCATTCATTGTCACATTAATTGCTTTTATTAAAAATACTTTTTTAAAGTATAACCTCTTGACTGTAGATATCATATTCCTGAATATTTTGAATGATTTTGACTGTATTCCAACAAGTTGCTATTGATTATAAGAAATTACCATATGTACTGAAACTATATTTAATGTTACCAAATAGTAGTAAAATATTGATACCCATCAGCTCAGAAAGGAGCTTTTGAAAACTTGCATTGAATTGTGCACATAATGTATTTTAGTTCTATATATTTACCCTTATCAGTTGGTTGTGATGCAGAGTGAGAGTAAAAGAATTTAAAATTAATAAAAACAATGCCTGAAAGTTGAGATTTGGGAGTGTCATTTTGGTCATAACATTTCCTTGAGTTCAGCAGAATGGAGAGACAGCTTACATGAAAGCTTAATAGTTCTTAGTTTAGTGGCACTTGGTTACAATGAGAACTATTTTTTCATACTCCAGACTGCTAGGACTATATTTGGACTGCATAACGATATAAAACTGTTTGACAAATTTAATCAGAAAGTTCATGAATAAAAGGGCAAGCTTTTATTTGATATTTTTAGTTTCAATTTTATGGGGAGCAACGGGTGAAATTTTAGAACGTGTCTGTCTTCATTATTTTGACAATTGAAAATTACTGATCACCAGTTTTTCTCACCTTTTGAAGTCAATTGCTTGTCAAATTCTATTTAATTAGTCCCTAAATATGTTTCAGTCTTTCTCCACAGAACGTTTGACAATGGTTTTTTACCACAACTTTCAATTGTATACTTGTTTAAGTCCTGGTCAGATGTCTGATCAGATACTTTCTCCAATGAGCAGAGAAGAATTTTGCAAAATACTATCATGCTGTGTCAGGGCATTTGATAAAACACATCAGTTACACCCCACTGAGTGGACTAACACATTTTTCCGGACCCGGAGAGATAGCACTGTGGCGTTTGCCTTGCAAGCAGCCGATCCAGGACCTAAGGTGGTTGGTTCAAATCCCGGTGTCCCATACGGTCCCCCGTGCCTGTCAGGAGCTATTTCTGAGCAGACAGCCAGGAGTATCCCCTGAGCACCGCCGGGTGTGGCCCAAAAACAAAAAACAAACAAACAAACAAACAAACAAAAAACACATTTTCCAGGTCATAAGTACTACCATACCTCAATATGCACTACTCTTTATCTGATAGAATTGCTTTCAGTTTTTAAAGAAGTGAAAAAAGTTTAGCTGTCACATAAAAATTGTTTTAGGCCTTCAAGATAAACATTAAAATAGCAATAATAAAAATAGTAATGGTAGTAGTAAGGATAGCCAGTAATTTTTGAATCTTCCTTCAAAGAGAAGATAAATATTGGAAGATGTCAGATATAATTCCAGATGTGGAGGACTGTTTTTTGAAATAATTTTTGGGTCGGGAGCATGATACAGATTTAGAAGAAGGTTTAATAAGCATGTATCTGAATGAATGATATCTTTGAGATGAAATAGGAAATGACTGTAAAGCTTATGCATGATGTATATAATCTTTTAAGTTAATAAAACCATTTGAAAGAACTAAATTATGAAACAAATGATCTTGAAGGTAACAGCAATATTTTAAACTGTGTGTGCAGTTCAACCCTTTATTACACACGACAGCACTTTACGGGGGCAAGTTGAGGTAGAAACAAATAATAACATAATTTAGGCAACTCTCTAAGAAAAATATCAGTAAATCAGTAAATCAAGTCCATGAAAATGGAAGGAATCTGTGCAAGTTAAAGTTCCTATGTGTTTAATAATCATAAGTGGTGTATTGTTTTTTTTTTTTTGGTTTTGGTTTTGGGCCACACCCGGTGACGCTCAGGGGTTACTCCTGGCTATTCGCTCAGAAGTCGCTCCTGGGGAACCGGGGGATCGAACCGCGGTCCCTCCTAGGTTAGCGCAGGCAAGGCAGGCACCTTACCTTCAGCGCCACCGCCCGGCCCCTCCATTGCTCTTGAAAAATATTACATACATATTTTTGTTCTCTTTGATAAGAAAATGTCTTCTTTATAAATGGCATATTCTCACAATAGTTCAGGGTTATATTTTATATGATAGTATTGAATAGTAAACTCTATCTCTACCACTTATTATAAATTACATGTACTTTAAGATTTTATATATGAATAAATAATTTAATATACATGAAGTCTCTTGTGAGAAGAGATTAAAAAGAGCATTATCCTACATATAATTGAATCAAAGGAATAGTGTTTTATAGCTTATCTGAATAATTTTAAATCAAATCATAAAGGTGATATTTTTTCAAATATCATGGTTTTTGAAAATTATTCTCAACTGCATATAAAATATATTTATTTCTTTCATTTTTGGAGATAAAAAATAGTTAATAGGCAAAGTAAAAGAGTTGTACCTATTTACTTATGTAAATAGGATAGATATCACCAGATATGGTGAGTAGAGTGTTTAACATATTCAAATTTAAGAACAAAAACCCAGAATGCTTGAATATGTGATTCTTGGTTACTCAGAATGTATTAACAGATTGTACTGAGGTTTTAATCCTGGTCAGTCACTGGCACAAAACATGCACCGGCTCACTGTTCTATCTCTCCAGTCTAAATATGTGCTTTCATTTTCTGCCTCCAAAAATAATTAGTGTTTGCTTTTGTTTCGGAGCCACACCTCGTGTGTTTACAGGTATTGCTCCTCGCTTTGTGCTCAGAAATTATTCTTGACAGGCTCAGGGACCACCTGAGTTGGCCACTAAGCTATTACTCTGGCTCCAAAAGTAATTATTTCTAAAAGTAATTCTAAAAATAGATTTTGAAACTCCTTATGCTTTTATAATGTTCAAAAATTAGAAGTTGTAAGAAAGAAAATATCTAGAAGTAAATATATATGGAGATATTTATGTTTATAAATTTATAAACCATAAATTTATGTCTAAACTTATTCTCCCCACTTATCCAGTTTACCAAATTCCTTTCTCAATTAAAAAATTATTGACAATTAAATAACTGTCTGTGATTCAATATGTTGCCTTTTTGGTTGATTTAAATGAAATCCTTTCACCTGATTTACTTCCTCTTTCTCCCTTCCTTTCTGATAGCCACCTATTTTTCTTATATTTTTAGATTTTGTTTTCTGTTTTGTTTGCTCATGTGTTACTTATCCTTAAAACAAATAAAATAATGTGATGCTTTTTTCCTTTCTCTATCTGACTTATAGTCAGAACCCTCTAGGTTCAGCTATGATGTTATAAATGGCAGAATTTCACTTTTCTTTTATAAATGAGTAGTGTTGTATTTTTATAACTGAGTAGTTTTATACATATATATGCTATCTTTATACAATTATGGTTTTTAAAGGCTTAAATTATATTTTGTTAACTGTGGTAATATTAGTTTAAACAACAATATATAGTTTAGTTTAAACAACAATATACCTTTTATGTATGCATCGCATCTGCCATCAATGTACCAATATTATGACACAGTCTTCTGGACCTCCTATTTTATTTGGTCAACTTCTGGAGTATTTATTAGATAGAGTAAAATATTACTTGAAATAAAATAACTTCACAACATTTAATTATTGGGAGAGGCATAAAAATAAAATTAATTATCTTATATATGTGAAGATTGTTATTTACCACTGAGCAGCATACCTAGCCTTGACCTTATTTTTTAATTTAGGAACATATTTCCTAATCCTATTTTATTTTTTATTTTATGAAATATAATTTACAAAGTATTTGATAGTTGAGTTTTAGGCAAAAAATTTTTGCCACTAATTTCAACACCAGTGTTAACTTCCCTCCACCAGTATTTCCATGTTTCTTCACAGTAACCTCAGCCTTATTTTTTGTATGTTAAAATATATACATTTATATCAAAGGACAAGCATCTGTAACAAAACTGGTTAAAATTGGCCAAACATATAAAAATTTACTTTCTGATTATGATTGATACAAACTTAGTATTTGTGTGTGTGTGTGTGTATACATATATAGTCACAATATGTATCTTTTATTTCTTAATTATTCTACTTGTAACTTCTATTTTTGTTTTGTTTTGGTGTCATGTCTGGCTTTGCTCAGGACTCATTCCTGGTGGAGCTTGGGGAATTATATGAGAGTCAGGGATCTAACCAAGGTGAGCCAAGTTCAAGGAAAGTGCCTTGCCAGATGTTCTATCTTTCCAACCCCTACCTTGTAATTTCTAAGAAGTATCTGATAAGATACATTCACTTCCAACATTATAAATGAATTAATTCACCTGAACTTCCTCCTTTATTACCCTTTCTTTATTTAGATCTTGCTAAAAAAATTCACAATACTAATGTGCCTTTGAATATTAGATGGATTCATATATTGTATATATTAGCATATTTGTGTAAGAAACCCTGTTCTCAATATCAGGGCATTCTGCAGATATATAAACAATATTTCCCTGCATATGTCACCTAGAGCACTTGAGAATTTTATTTATGTTCTCTAGCTTCTTTATATTAAAAGAATTTTTACAGGTGGGTCACGTTTTTTACCTTTAAAACCTAGTAAAATGACACTCCTCACAGAAAGGAAGAGATTATTTTACCAGCACTCGTCTGATAAAGTGTTAATATTAAAAAGATACAGTGCATTGATAACAATTTACAAGGAAAGAAAAACATGCAAAAAGGAAGAGAATATTGAGATGAGGATAAACTTCCTCAAAAAGCATACGTTTGGCCAAAAAGTATAAGGAAAAAAATGCTCTACATCATTTTCATCATGGAAATGCAAATCAAAACTACTGTAGGATACCATTTTATATCAGTGACATTAGTACTCATTATATAAAAACAAAACATCCAGTGTGGGCATAAGGATGTGGATAAAAAGAGACTTTTATGGGGCTGAAGCAGTGGCACAACCAGTAGGGCATTTGCCTTGCACATTCTAACCCAGGATGGTCTGCAGTTTGATCCCCTAGCGTCCCATATGGTCCCCAATCCAGGAGCGATTTCTGAGCACATAGCCAGGAGTAACCCCTGAGCGTCACCAGGTGTAGCCTTAAATAAAACAAAACAAAACAAAAAAAACAGAGAAGAGAGAGAGAGAGAGAGAGAGAGAGAGAGAGAGAGAGAGAGAGAGAGACCCTCATTTCCTGCTAACTGGAATGCCAATGATCTGGATTTTCTGGAAAACAATATGGACTCTTCTCATAAATAACTAGAAATCAAATCCCCTTGTGTGCTTGCAATCCACTTCTTGGCATCTACAGGACAAAATTACGCCTCAATGGATGTGTGCTCATGGAAATTTTCACTACCAAAAGCCGCTAAAGTTCCCTGCTGGCAAAGTATATTTGCAACTCAAAGTTGAATCCAGCCAGCTACCTGTAACCTTTTTTTCTGGTTCCAGCTTCTAGGTGGTAAACAAACAGTTTCTGTCTTTTTTTTAATATAATTTTTATTTTAATCATAGTGGCCTACATATCATTGGCATAATATTGTAGGTGCATATTAACATAAAATCAGGGAATTTCCATCACCGGATTGTCCTCCTTCCACCTCCGTTCCTGTCCTACCTCCCATATCCTCCTCCCTCATCCCCGGGGCTGCCAGAATAAATGATCCCCCTTGTGCCTAGCTAACTACTTAGTGGTCCTACACCTGTTTGGTCTTGGTACCTCCTTTATTTCCCACTCTAGTTGGGAGGCGGGACTAGATAGTTCAAGTTATGTAGTTTTGTTTGAAGAAGAGAAAAGTAATAAAATGGGGACCATTTCTGTCTTTCTTGCATTTTACTATTCAGGCAGGCTGCAAAATTGTAGCAAAACAACTTTCTCTTCTTTTGTTATAAGAAGTTCCTTTCTAAACCAGAACACCCCCTTGTCATGTTAAATCTTATCTTGCTAGCTTAGGATTCTTTTCACCTGTATAGGCTAGTTTCTTGATATGTATATTCTAGGGCCTGGTACCATTGTGTTGTTCCTCCTAAGATTCTCCGCCTTTTGTCAGCACAGAAATACCTTGCATACCAGAGCCCTGTTTATATGTCACCAGTTTGAAAAGTAAAATTGTTTCACAGCTATTGAAGACACAAGTCCCCATACAAAAATTAAAAAAAAAAGACAAAACAAACATTTATTTAGAAAATACATTTGCACTCATGTTCATTGCAGCACTTTCACAATAGTCAAAATCTGGAAACATCCTAAGTGTCCAAGAACAGCAAGAACAGGTGTCTGGATAAAGAAACTATGGAACATATACAACAATGGAGTACTACTCATCTACAAGAAAAGATGAAATGATGTCATTTGCTGTTGACTCAGTAGATCTGGGGAGTATCATGCTGGTTGAATTTAGTCAGTAGAGGGGCAGACAGATGATAGGAATAAAGAATTTTTTGGGGGGGGTCACAACCGGCAGTGCTCAGGGGTTACTCCTGGCTCCATGCTCAGAAATTGCTCCTGGCAGGCACAGGGGACCATATGGGGCACCGGGATTCGAACCAATGACCTTTTGCATGAAAGGCAAACGCCTTACCTCCATGCTATCTCCCGGGCCCCGGAATAAAGAATTTTTGATTTTTATAAGCATGTATAGTTTAAAACTTCCAAGACTCCTTGCTTCTTGATCTTCAAGATCAGGAAACGTTAGAGAGAGATAGGAACCTGGAGGGCAGTATACACCGAACTTGTTCATGCTGTTATCTCTGCTCAGTAGGATAGCCACCCCCTCACCTCCATCCTTTAAAATAAAATGTAATCTTAAATATTTTCCTGTAAAACAAAAATGTAACTTTTAGTGATGATTTGTTAAGCTTTAGCAATGTCTGTTAGGTTTTAATGATTGTCTGCTGAATATCTCTTTCTTCCAAGTTCTACTGTTTTCTTAGTAATAGGTAATGCTGGTAGTAGTCTGTTAAAAATTTACTGATTGTTTCTCTGGTTACTGAATGGAAGATGTTGCTGTTCCTTTGAAAAGCACCCTATACAAACTATGCTCAACTATGGCTCTGACCCTGACGCGCCAGAAAATAAAACCACCTTTACGACTTGAATGGCTCCGCTCCTCCTTGAAATGCTCGAGGCACCGCTAGGGAGAAGGGGGGACTGGTTCTGGACCCCAACACACAGTCATCTCTTTCATATGTAGTATATAAAGGAGATAGGAGGGAGGAAAGTCTTAAGTTGGGGAGACATTAAGAACAATGGTGGTAAAAACCAAGAGCACTAAGTACAGAAGACTACTTTGACAACCATTACTGGGCAGAATTTATCCTGGGACCAATAAAAAAGACCCTACCCAAGGCTTTAGCCTAGAACTTGTACAAAAACCAAGATCTCTAATACCAGAGGTCCAACTATGACAACTGAGACTGAGCAGAACTTCTGGAACCATAATGAAGACTCTGTCCTAGGCTTTGGCCTAGGATCTGAGTAAAAACCAAGACCACTTATTACAGAAGACTAATTACAACAATGGTGAAACAGAACTTCTAGAACCATAAAGAAAGACTCTATCTTGGACTTTGTCTTATGACCTGTGCAGATACCAAGATCTCTAGCTACAGAAGCCTGATTTTATCATCCACAACTGAGCGGAGTTTCCTGGCACCATAAAAAAACCTTGGGATGTAATGAGCATGTACAGTGCCAGTAGTTGCTCCCATGGCATTATGCTTCGAGGGCAGAGAAACCCTGAATTGCTTAGGCCAAGTGAATTTCTTTTTTATTTCCCAATACTTACTGTGCCTATGCAAAAAAAAAAAAAAAAAAAAAAAAAGGAGGAGGCCACAAAACTTTGCCACACCAGCACTCCTTCCTTTGTTTTTTTCTTTTTATTTATTTTTTCCTTTTCTCTTTTGTCTTCTTTTTTCTTTCTTTTCTTTCTTTTTCACTCTTGTGGCTATTATTTGGTGATGTTTTTTGGTTGTGTAAGGTTTCGACTCTAACCCCCTTACTCACGACTCAGTTTCCCATCTGAGTTACCAGGTCTGTTTAGTGTTAGTAACACAAAACTGCATCTCCAACAGAAAGACCCAAAACGGGATAAGCAAGGGGCTGTGATAGCAACACAAAACCGCATCTCCAACAGAAAGAACAGAAAGAGGAAAGACCCAAAGCGAGGGGAGAGAAAAAGGGGTCCCAGGAAACTCACCAGTCTGTTCATTTTTCTGGTCCAGGGCAGGATGTGTGGGGTCCCATCTGGGGTGCCAAAAATGTAAGGGTTCGAAATACCCCATTTCCGCTGCCCGGCCAGATAAATGAAGAGACTGACGCCCAAGCAAAAAGGTTAAGTGAGTTTATTTATTTTCTGATCTGCTACAACCATTAGCCAGGCTACCGCATGTCCATGGCGACAGAGGCAAGAGAGAGCGCGTGGCTAGAACCCTTTAGCCTAGGCACTGCATGGCCAGAGCAACGGAAGTAAGAGCGGGCCCCAGCCTTCTGTTCCCCCCATATAAGATAGGAAGTGGGAGGAGCCTTAAGGGTGGAGCCTTCACCAAGTAACTAGGGCAACACGAATGAGGTGGAGGTGAGGGAGGTACTTTCCCTCTGCGACGAATCATTTGCAAGGAAGGGGCAGGGCTGATCCTTCCCTTTTTTTGTGCATGGGTTCCTTCACAAAATAGGGTCCCCCCCCTCCCAAGGGAAACCTGTACATGGGTTCCTTCACAAAATAGGGTCCTCCCCTCCTTTCAGTTGCTGGGTGCTTTTTATTTTTTATTTTTTGGTAATTACTGTCTTTTATTTTCTGTTGTTTGTAGGGGTATTTTTTGTTATGTTTTTCTTTTTTCTTTCTTTCTTTCTTTTTTTTTTGGTCTTCTTCCAGCAGAACCACACAACTTGAATCATCTTGTTCTGCCTCATGAATTGAGGGGGAAAATAAAAATGATGGTACTAGGATCAAACAGCCTTATGAACATTGAGTGGAAATAAAAAATGATCAGACTTAAACACCAAGCCCAAAGTCAACAACAACAGAATCGACACCCTATCTATCATACGCTGTACACAGAGGGGAACAGTTACACTAGCACTCGGGGGAGGGGGGCAAAGGAGGGAGATATGGGACACATACTGGGAAAAGGGGTGGAGGGAGGACAACCCTGGTGGTGGGAATGGCCATGATTCATTGTCACTATGTAACTTAAATATTACTGTGAAAGTTTGTTATTCAAACACTGGTGAAGGTGGGAGTGTTCTTTTTTTTTCTACCCTCAGTATTTTGTAAATTAATATTTAGAGCCTTGACACGTTCAGATTCCTTTTTTTTAATGCAATTGTTTTTCTTTTTTTTATAGTTTATTCAAACACCTTGATTACATACATGATTGTGTTTGGGTTTCAGTCATGTAAAGAGCACCACCCATCACCAGTGCAACGTTCCCATCACCATTGTCCCAAATCTCCCTCCTCCCCACCCAACCCCCCCATACACCCCACAAAGAGTGATGAGTTTAGTTAGAGAAATAACTACATTTTGAACTGTCCTAAAAATGAGAACGTATGAGGGAAATGGAGAGCCTGTCTAGAGTACAGGGGGGAGTGTTCTTTACATGACTTAAACCTAACAACAATCATATTTGTAATCAAAGTTTTTAAAGATATTAATTAAAAAATAAAATAAAAAATAAAAACAATGGTGGGAATAAAGTGAATATACTGTGAGAGGGCATAACGAAGATTGTATTATGTATGAAATGCTGTAATTGACAATACATTTAACAACAGTGTCTTAAGATTTAAAATTAAAAACATTTAAAGGAGGTAGAAGAGAAGGGAAATAAGGGCTTTGGTGGTGAGAAGGATGCACTGGTAAAGGGGGTATTCGTTTTTTTTGTAACTGAAACCCAACTACAAACATGTTTGTAATCATGATTCTTAAATAAAGATATTAATTTAAAAAATACCAATAGGGAACAAGTAAAAATAAAACAAAATAATATGTTTTGAAGACTATGAAGAATATGAAGACAACATCAAAAGTTTAGTATATATACTATTGTTTAGCATAATCTTTCAGATTGTGATTATTTCTTTTCTGAAAATCTCAATTTTAAGGTAGTAACAGTTCAGATGGTAAAATGTCTCAGTGGCTAAATATTTTTAATTGTTATTTCCTTTTCTTAATTGAAGTAAATCAAAATGCTATCTAGGGATATGAGAAACCATAGCAATTACTGAAGCTTTTAATGGTTTAACATTGAAATATGCCTTTATGTCATGGAAGAAAATTAATATTTATAAGACACATTGAAATCTAACCATTTGTTTTAAAAATATCTCAATTTCAAAAAGATCTTATATTTGTGATTATTACTGCCTTTTGATATTTTCATACATAATAAAAGAAATTAATGGCTCCATAAAATTATATGAGCTTTATTTTTTATTTGTACTCTATAAATAGCATGACAGCAAAATTAGAAGGAAAATTCTCTGACCTTTTATATAGAGCACAGAACTAGAACAACTGCTGAATTTCAAATATTTATTCAGGCTCTGTTTAAAGCCTGCAAGCAAACAAATGTATTTGAATTTCTGCCAAAAGAGATGTTAAAAAATAGCATAAGCTATAGTTTGTGACTGAAAAAGATGTAGCAGCTTATATAAAAGTGGACCCTATAAATTTGGTTGAACATTTTTACACGGTTAGGTAAAAAAAAGATATATACCGGTAACGTTTTATAAGGTCAATTGATAGGTTATAGTTGTAAAAGGAATAAAAATTTCACCATATTGAATTAACTAGAGCAAATGTATAAAAATATCTAATTAATTTAATTATTTTATAACTTAATTTTTAAATAAAAATAGATATAACCTCTCTAGTAATATAAGCATATAATGTACATATAAAAAGTGTAAGTAAAACACTGGCTTATCACTATTAGTCACTGAATTTAAATATCAGCAAATGTGTAGCCTCTTTATTCAATAGTTATTGATATTTTATATAGTGACTATATAGAATATATTTTGATTTTTCTCATTTCACTAATAAAACTTAGAAGCAGTATGATCCAATGTTTCAGTTCTTAAATTAATCAGTTATCACTTTGGCATCAGGAACAAAATTAAGGATGGTCCTACTGCTGATAGATACGTCTTTAATAATTATATCTCTTGTATTTTTGCTAGTGAATATTTCAAGCAATAGCAATGGTGGATACATGAATTCTGTGTCATTTAGAAGTCTTCCTACACTGTTATTATTATGATTATGATTATTGCATAGATAATAGGGTTACAATAATGTTTATGGTGTTGAACAGTTACTACACACTACCAAGTTGCCCATGACTTTCCACCCTGTCTTATGACCTCTGGTCCTATTCTTACCTCTGAATATAAGCCACCTACTATTTGTTAACAGTTATGGATTTGGTGCAAACTGGTATCCCACCTATATGTTCTGTTTCTCCACCTATACATCCAAGGTACTCCAGGACATGTCCTCAGGCCTTACTCTGTTTCTGTATTCAGGAATTGCTCAGAGGGTTATATGTGCTGCTGGGATTCAAATTCTAACCCTTGTGCTTATTTTTAATATATTTTTCATAAGACATTGATTTACATAGTTATTTATAATTAAGTTTCAGGTATATCACGGTTAAACAACAATCCCACCACTCGTATCTACTTCCTTCCACGAATCCATGTTCCCTCCTATACCTCAGCCTCTCAGCCTATTTCTTGACAATTACATTTTATTTATTTATTTATTTATTTTTTTGGTTTTGGGGTCACACCCGGCAGTGCTCAGGGGTTACTCTTGGCTCCATGCTCAGAAATTGCTCCTGGCAGGCATGGGTGACCATATGGGTCACCGGGATTCGAACCGATGACCTTTTGCATGAAAGGCAAATGCCTTACCTCCATGCTATCTCCCGGGCCCCGACAATTACATTTTTAAAGTTTGGTTTGTGTACTTTAGATCTCATGCTTACAATATTTTGACACTGCATGTATATACCTCTGTATATATATGTATATATATACTACATTATTACAGCACTAATGTACCCAAAACCACTGATCCCTACCTCTGTAACCTCTCATCTACCTCTTCTTACTCTCACTCTAACTCTTCTTACTCTGTTTGATTTCCTTCCATCTCTGTGCTCATTTCTATAACCTACTCTCAATAATAATATAGGCATCCACCTTTTAATACATCACATTTCTTACTCCTATTACTATTTTGTATATCAAAGATAAGTGAGATTGATCACATGTTATTTGTCCTTCCGACTCACTAGTATCCTCTAGTAGTTCATCCAAGTTGCAGTAAACTGCATGATTTTATTGTTCCTTTCAGTTGCCTAGTATTTCATTCTTTGTGAATGTGTATGTGTGTATATGTGTGTATATACATATACATATATACCATTTTTACATCTGCTTGGAAGAACCTAGGTTGATTACATATTCTGGCTATTGGGCTGAGTGCTGCATTGAGATATGATTGTTCTGTTTTTTTTTTAAACAGTTCTGCTTTACCTCTTCTCCCATTTCTCCCATTGTTTTTCACCAAGAATGTATCTAAAATCAATAAATGCATCTAAAATAGAATACTAAAGAGTATCCACAATTCTGTATTACTGACCCTCTGAGGTAACTAGAGCTTTCTTACAATACATATACTAATCTGATGGTTCTAACTGCAGTGAATAAGCAATTAGGAAAGTAATCTAAATTTGGGTGCAAATGATTGGCTTTGTCATGTGCTCCTTCCCTACCTTAAGCTATGTTTTTTTTCCCATTGGCATGTACAGAGTTATGGCAAGCTACTATGTATTTTTCAAAAGTAGGTTTAAATATGGGGCTTTATCACTCCATTAAAACACCTTCATGTCAGTATGCCATACATTAAAGATAAGAGATTACAATAGAACAATCAAGACATACTACTTTTCATTAATGGCATTTGAGCTGAACTTTCAATATGAGGTATCAATCAGTAGAGAGGCAGAATATATTTCAAACTATTGAAACAGTATGGACTAGTATGAAACAGTATATAACATTCCTGCAAAGTAGAAACTAATGTACAGGTCATGCACTCAAGAAAATGACAGGGCTGGAGTAAACTTGCCTTGTGTGCGGCAGACCCAGATTCAATCCCTGCCATCTCACATAGTCTCCCAAGGATGCCAGGAGTGATTCCTGAGTGCAGAGCCAGGAATAACCCCTGAGCATTCCCTGGTGTGGCCCAAAAAGAAAAAAAGAAAAAAAAAGGAAAAGGTGAAGCAAAATAGCATGGTGCTTAAAGATTGGTTTTAGGGTTAGAACACTGGAATTTATAACTTTTGACCATAGTCTCTTACATACCGAGAATATTACTTGACCTCCCATACCAATGCCTCAACATGGTGCTCTGTCACATGCAAAAACAATAGCATATACTTAAAAGAGAGGCCATGATATTATTTTAAAAAATAAAAATAATGAAAGTAACTTAGAACTAGATTTTGAAGGAAGTAAAATAACTGTAAATTTGATACCTATTTACTAATGTGGGGTTTTTGTTTTGTTTTGTTTTTGGCTATGCGGTCACACTGGTGGTTCCTAGTGGTCATTCCCTGGGGATACTTAGGAGATCATGTAGTACTGGTAATGAACGTGGGACTCTTGCATATAAAATATGCACTCTAGTCCTTTAAGCTATCTCCCCAGCTTGCAATTTATTTTTACTTGTTTTAAATTTTTGATTTATTTTAAACACACAGCTGCAGTTACTGGACTCAATAACAATATCTTCATATTGTGAGGATTTCAACAGCTTTGTTTGAAAAATCACAAGCATTTGGCCCATAACATTATACAAAATGACTATAAATAAAATTGAAAAATATTTTAGTCACGTACTTTAAAGTACGAGTTGATCTAATAATTTAATTATTATACATATACATAATATTTTTTAAATATTTTCTTCTGTAGCTGCTTTATTCAGATACTATTTCTAAAAGGTTTATTCTCCTATGAGCAGTTTATTGTTCTCTAGGATAACTAAGTTTTAGGATTCTCCAAACTGTGTTGAAGCTAAAAATTTATTGCACTTCCTTTTTGAAAACAGCCTTCTATGATTACAATTCATATGTTGAGTATTTCTCTCACAGTCATTAGATTATACATCTGCCACTGAGATACTTAAAAAATAGTCATATAAAATTTACCCATATAAAGTGACAAATTTTATTGTTATAGGTAATCTTTTAAAGCCACAATTAGTGATTCTAGAAAGCTTTAAAAGTAGATAAAATGGAAGGAAATAAGGAACAGTCCTAAGAATGGGTCTTTTTCACTCTTGGGTTAAGGGAATAATGATTGATAATATATTGACAAATTCCGCAATGCTTTTAAATGATGTATGACGTAAGAATGAAGAACTCAAATTAATGTTTTGTTAATACAGCAGAAAAATTGTAAATAGGGAAGTAGTTTCTACTATGAAATGAACTCATGTTTATTTACAAGAAGATATTTGAAAGTATTCAACTTTGTTCATTAATGATGTGTGAAATAATATGGTTTCACTTATTATTCCCAGAAAATTATCAACATAGGAAATAAAGGGGCCCGGGAGATAGCATGGAGGTAAGGCATTTGCCTTTCATGCAAAAGGTCATCGGTTCGAATTCCCGTGCCCCATATGGTCCCCCGTGCCTGCCAGGAGCAATTTCTGAGCATGGAGCCAGATGTAATCCCTGAGCACTGCCGGGTGTGACCCACAAACCAAAAAAAAAAAAAAAAAAAAACACATAGTAAATAAAAATGTATAGGACTTGAAAATTACTTCATTGGTTTTAGTTGATGCTCAGAAATAAATAAGTCACTAAATAATTGAGATATGTTTAAAATGACCATCTGATGAATAAAAATCTTAATTATTATTGATAGTTATTGGACTTCTATCAATTTTTGAACATTTATTATGTATCAGATTATATATGGTAGAGAACTTTTGTAAATGTATGCATTAGATATTATTTTCCTATGATTATTCCATGGTTTATAGCGATCAATCTTCAAGTAGTTTAGATAGCATGCTCAAGGTCTTAATAAGAGTACATATCTAAATTAAATCAAGTTTATATTAAAATATTTAATAATTAGATTAATAATTTTATATTGCTCTTAAATATGTTTTCTGCAATGTGATTGTGAATTTTTTTTGTTTTTGTTTTTGGATCACACCCAGCAGTGCTCAGGGGTTACTCCTGGCTCCATGCTCAGAAAATGCCCCTGGCAGGCACGGGGGACCATATGGGGCACCGGGATTCGAACAGATGACCTTTTGCATGAAAGGCAAACGCCTTACCTCCATGCTATCCCCCCGGGCCCCAGTGATTGTGAATTTTCTACCTCATAATGACTCTCAGTACTATACTTTTCTGTTTATATTTGGGGACTCTAATATTTTTTTCTATTGGCCAAGGTTTAAAAAATCTGTTTTTGTTTGTTTTGTACTTCTTACAAACCTACAGTGTTCCATTTGAGGGGGCAGAGAAATAGTGCATCAGATAGATATTTGTTTTGCATGTAGCCAACCCAGTTTCATTCCTGGGCATCCCAGTAATTCCTGAGTACAGAGCTTGGAGTAAGCCCTAAGCACTGATAGATGTGGTTCCCCCAGTACTTCCCTCAATAAATAAAAGAAGCATAAGGTATTCCATTTGAAATCTCTATTGCTAAATATCTAACTAGCACGTTATATTTTTTTAGCAAATACAATCGTTTTTTGTTTTTGTTTTTAATTTTTTGAGAATTCTTTAACTTAGCTTGAGCAATAATGGCAAACTGATGTCTACAAACACATTGTAAGACCAAGTGTTTGTAAATAATAGAGGATAGTACTTGGGTTGAATGCAGCCCAAGAATTTCTGCTCTTCTCTTAAGCTCTCTGAACTTTAAAGAGATTCGTGTATTTAAGAACTGCACTTTATTTTTTCTTAATAATTTTGAAGCCGATATTCCACAATAGCCCGATATTTTAACATTAGTATTTTAGAACGATAGTATACATGGTATCTTTGTTTTATTATAAAAGATGAAAAAAATCATATACTTTTATGAAAACTTTGTCATTTAAGTTTAGATCCAGTTCAGTGTGACACAATAACATGCAAAAAATGAAAAGCAGATTCAACAGTTATTATGTTTTATTGTTTGGGTTGAATACTGCATTTTAGGGAAGTACATTAGAGAAGAAATGGCTACAGATCTTATTCAAAAGCACTTAGCATAATACATAGGGCAGATTAAGAAATTATTCTGTGTCATAGTACATACTATGCATGCTAATCCATTAGCTCATTTAGTTATAAAAACCACTGCCAAATTGAAAAATACTGAAGATATATTTAAGAAAAACAATACACTGTGTACTATTTAGATAAATGTTTTTTCTTTCAAACTCACCCCTATTTAAGTACTTTTTTGAGCAGTGTTTATGTGTGCCAATTTTGTAAGTAGTCACGTAGCTTGTATCTAAAGACTCTCCTGGGAGAAATGATCAATATTTATAGTGCTTGTAATTGTATATACTTACACTTATAATTCTTTCATTTTATCTTCACAATGTACTTATAAGATCAATAAAGTGACCTCAATTTACACATGATGAAATGGATACTTAGTTTTCACAGGATTTTTTTTCCAAACCAACACATTTCATGACTGAGGGAGAAAAGGTTCCTATGAGTCTGGCATTAAAGTTCATATTATATCTTCCATACAGATGAACTCTAGGACTTCTATGACCTGCTTACTTTAGGTGTGAGAAAACTATTGTTATTCTATATACTGTCTTTGGATGAGACAAGTGATCATAGCTTATTTCTTAAGTAATATAATATTAAAATATAAATCCCACATTAATATAAATCATTAATGATTTTATCAATAAATTGAAATATATTTATGACTACACATGCATATATTACATAGTGATATTTTGTTTTCTAATTACAGGAAGGTTGTTTTTATTTTAACTTTGTTGTTTTTTAGCTAGTAGTATTACAATGTTTAATTTTGTGATCTGATCTAAAAAATTACTGCAATCAACTGCCACCAAAGTGCACATGACCCTCCACCTCTGTCTCTGTGTCTCCTTATCCAATATCTCCCCAGACACCCCATGTGTCTCCCATCTTGCTGACAGGCAGTTCTGAACCATAATCTTACCTCCTTTAGCTGCCACAAATGTGTTTCAGACCCTTCACCTATATTCTCATCTTAATTCCAGTCATCTTATTTGTTTTACATCCCTTCCCACTAAACCTCACACTCTCCAGTCTCCAAGATTCATTTTAAGTTGATATTGTTCATACCCTTGATTGCTTTCTTTATGTTACACAGATGAATGGGACAATTATACGTTTTTCCTTCTACCTCTTGATAGTTTCACTCAGCCTGATATCCTTTAGTTCCATCCAAGTTAGCAAAAACTGCATAAATTAACTTTTTTCTTGTGACTGCATTATAGCCCAGTGTTTATATTTACCAAACTTTCTTTATTCTTTTATTTGTTGTTGGAAACAACATTTGGGTTGCTTCCATATCCTGGCATTGCACTACGAGCTGAATGTACTTAGGTGGTGTCCATATATTGTCTGAAATTAATTATTTTGTGTTTGCGAGGTTGAAACCTAGAAGTGTAATATTTTGGTTGGATGGTAAATCTATTTCCATTTTATGATCTAAATGTAAATTTATTGTGCTTCCATTAAAAGTCATGCTTCTATTCAAATTCCTGAAGTTGACTCCCACTCCTTTAATAAATTTGAATATTCTGCCATTAAGATAATTATAAGATGGTTAAAGGTGCTGGCTTAGAATTTACTAAAAATCAGGATGAATTATCTGCTTAGGTCTTGTTCCTTCTTTCTGATACACTTTCTGATAAAATTGGGAGTTAAGAATATGACTTTTCAAAGATTATTTGAGTTCAAGTTTCAACTTCTCACACTTATCTTTGTAATCTAGTCCTCTTGTAAGCAAACTCTCTGTGACTTAGTTTCCACTCATAGAATATGGAAACAGGCATAACAAACCCTCCATTAATGAGAAGAAAGGATTTGGGACAGCTTGTAAAAATAATTAGATGGTTGGCACAGAGTAAAACCCTATAAGGATATTACTCTAAATATTAAGGTATTATTATTTTATGACCCAGATGAAAGATTTTTTTCTCTTCCTCTTTTTGTTTGGCAAATGAATTGTAAAATGCAGTTACAATTGATATTAAAATCTTCTTAAAGAAACTTCTGTGTTAGATAGGTTTAGATAAATCTTCTGCTAGGGCTTTGATCATTTGTTATTTTCTGTGTCATAGCATCCAAATTGTCCATTTGGCCTGAGGATATATTGTACTTAACCATATCATACCCACTTCATGTAGGCAATAGAAATACTATCTCTGCCCAGGAGAATCAACTGCATTATAAGTATAATAAAATTTTAATTAAGACTTGTCAAATAATAATTCACTTTGTCATTTTCATTTAAAACTCTTTCAAAAATGTTATTTGAAAACTCAATTCAGATAAACAGATGAATTTTCTAGTATGCTGTAACCCAGAATCAGGAAAGAGAATATAAAGGGAAAAAAAGACTGTGTACATCATTTTACATTGACACAATGATGCTGGAATAAATCAAGCAATAGCATATAGCCTTTTAATCCATGAATCAATGCACAGAATAAATCTTTTCTTTTCTCAAATGTTCCTCATCTAAGGATTCAAAAGTACCAGCTATTTCCAGTAGCAGCATCTGTTGCTTTACTAGTTTCCACAGAGATGAGCTTCTGTTGATTTTCATCACATTTGTTCAAGTCTGGAATCTGGTTAAAACATGCAAACAGTTGCATTGCCAGTAAAGGGGTTCAATCATATAGTATCCTTAAAATGATGTTATTTATCTACACTTATTTTGACAGTAAGAGCTGTCATACTATAAAGCATTTTTGAGTAGAGAATACATTTTCTTAGAAAACAAAATCATAATTACTTTAACTTTTCTCATTCAAAATCTAGGTTTTTTTAAATATAATTATGCAAAACAATTATCCCCACTGTTGCATCTAATTTTAGCACTTTGTTTAATCTATAGATTAATCATTTTGTTGTTAGACATTTTGTTGTTATCCAATATTAGTTTCCATAATCATTCTTTATGTTTTAATTTTGCATTCATACTATTTATTATAAAGCAAAACGAGATTTATTTTTGGATTTTTGCTTTTTTGTTTGTTTTATTTGGGGGCCACACCTGACAGCACTCGGGGTTTACTCCTGGCTCTGCACTCAGAAATTACTCCTGGGAGGTCCAGGGGACCATATGGGATTGTGAGGATTGAACCAGGGTGAGCTGCATACAAGCAAATGTCATACCCACTGTGTTAACACTCTGGCCCACAAAATAGATGCATTGAAGATGCATTGAAGAGGTACTATGTGTTATGTGTGCTTCTATTTCCATAAATTATAAAAGGAATAGAGCCTGAGAAATAGTAAAGCAGGTAGGGCACTTGCCTTTCCTGCAACAGATCCAGATTCAATCACAGCACCCCACATGGTCCCTTTAGCCCTGCCAGGAATGATCCTGGAGTGCAGAGCCAGGACGACCTGATTACAACTGAGTTTGCCCCAACCCCCCCAAAAAGGATTATTAGTAATAGAAATTGAAGTTTAAAAAATGACAAATGTTTTTCATATAGTTAACAAAATATAATCTGAAATATAGTCATCCAATTTGCTGTAGAGCTTTTGTAATACAACCCAATCTTTCACATTTGGTTAATTCCAGGATATTAGAGATATCTAGTTGATAATGTTGGAAATATTGGGGCCAGAGTGGTGACACAGTGGTAGGGTGTTTGCCTTGCACATGACTGACCTAGGACAAACCACAATTCGATCTCCTAATATTCCATATGGTCCCCCAAGCCAGGAGCAATTTCTGAGCGCATAGCCAGGAGTAATCCCTGAGTGTCACCAGGTGTGACCCAAAAATAAAAATAAATAAATAAATAAAATAAAATTTGGAAATATTGATCATATATATTTTTCTATATTTCAAAACAATTAGAATGTTTAATTTATCAGTAAAAACATGGGGCCGGACAGACAGCATGGAGGTAAAGCATTTGCCTTTTATGCAGAAGGATGGTGGTTCGAAATCCGGCATCCCACATGGTCCCCTGAGCCTGCCAGGAGCGATTTCAGAGCATAGATCCTGGAGTAACCCCTGAGCACAGCCAGGTGTGACCCAAAAGCCAAAAAAAAAAACAGTAAAATATGTTTACATTTTTCTATATATTACTAATATCAGATATAATTAACTAACATTTCCACTCATGGATGTACTAGTACTATTGTCCAAGGAGAGAAGAAATACAATGGTCACTACAAAATAATAAAAAAAACATAATTTAGCACTGCCTAAATGCTAAATATATTATTTATTTCAAATTAATAACTGCTTAATAAGGATTATCTTTATCTTTCCTTTGCAAAACTGCAATTGTGGTGCATAGAGCTTTAGGTGATTTTCATAAGCTATTAGATACTGCAGTTAGAAGCAAAAGTCATATATATTTTTAATAACATAAGATTGTTGCCTCTCACAAGTATTTTCTTATCATGGATTGAAATAAAGCTAGTTTCATATAGTAGAATAAAACTCCATCTTACTTTACAGCCAAATTTATCCACTGGCATTTTAGGGACAATGCTTATAGGTATTTTTATGTTAATGATTTAAAATATTTGAAAGACCTGTTTTCATTGCAGATGCCATTGAACCTTAAGCACTTTATAATAATTTGTTTATTTACCTAAAGTTTTATAAGATTGTATTTCCCTATTTTTTTCAACTCACTTTTATTTCTTTTGCTTATCACTGTATAGCCATTGGTATTCTTTTTTTATGTTTTTTTATTTAAACATCTTGATTATATATATGATTGTGATTAGGTTTCAGTCATGTAAAGAACACCCACTTCACCAGTGCAACATTCCCACCACCAAAGTCCCAAATCTCCCTCCATCCCACCCCACCCCCACCTATACTCCAGACAGGTTTTCCATTGGTATTCTTCACTGTTCTATTAAATAAATACTAGGAATATACCCTTGATTTGTTTTATTTTTTATGTATTTATTTAGGCACTCCTAGCAGTGCTTAAGGAATTACTCCAAGTCTCCCAGAAATACTTGGCCATTCAAGCTGACTGGTCAATGATCTGGCACAATGATGTTTTTCTGTTCTGTCCTAAAATGTAAGAACCAGCAGGGTGTTCCTTGCACTGCTTAGAAGATTCTGGGCTACACCCAGTGATAGTGGGGCACCTAATCCCTGAATTATTTTCCCACCACAATTCAGATTCCTTCAAAATGTGCACCTACATTTTGATGACTGTTATATCTACCTGGGAGTTGTTCCTTTTGATCATTATATAGTGTTCACTTTCGTTGAAGTTTATTTAATTCAATATAAGCATAGCAGGTCCTACTTTATTTTCCTACATATCATCAGGTGTGGCCCCAAAACCAAAAATAAATAAAGAAATAAATAAACTTCAAAATAATATTGCAAAGTTATATTGCAAAATATAAACATTAAGTCTATATTTTGTATTGCAAAATATGAACATTAAGTTTATATTTTGTCCTCATGCCAGATAAATCTGTTCAACATTAATTTTCGAAGAAACAAGTATTTTTTAACTTATCACTTAATTGAGCTTATTATCTATTATTACTTATCTAAGCTTATTAACTAAGCTATTATCACTTAACTAAATGTATCTAAACTATTCTAGACTTACACACAATAGAAGTTCCAGAGGGAGAATAGAAATGAAAGAGTAAAAAATATCATTATCTGAAACTTTATATTTATCAATATATAATATTAATATATTATCATATGAATTATTGAAAATGCATTTTTGTCATTTATAATTTGATTTTTTTAATTTTTATCTAAACAACTTGGTTACAAACATGATTGTGGTTGGGTTTCAGTCATATAAGCGGACACCCCCATCACCAGTGCAACATTCCCATCACCAATGTCCCAAATCTCCCTCCTCCCCACCCAACCCCCGCCTGTACTCTAGACAGGCTTTCTATTTCCCTCATATATTCTCATTATTAGGATAGTTCAAAACATACTTATTTCTCTAACTAAACTCATCCCTGTTTGTGGTGAGCTTCATGAGGTGAGTTGTAACTTACAGCTCTTTTCTCTTTTGTGTCTGAAAATTATTATTATTGCAAGAATGTCTTTCATTTTTCTTAAAACCCATAAATGAGTGAGACCATTCTGTTTCTCTCTCTCTCTCTCTCTCTCTCTCTCTCTCTCTCTCTCTCTCTGACTTATTTCACTCAGCATACTAGATTCCATGTACATCCATGTATAGGAAAGTTTCATGACTTCATCTCTCCTGACAATATTCCATTGTGTATATGTATCACAGCTTCTATAGCTATGCATCTGTTGAAGGGCATCTTGGCTGTTTCCAGAGTCTTGCTATGGTAAATAATGCTGCAATGAATATAGGTGTAAGGAAGGGATTTTTGTATTGTTTTTTTGTGTTCCTAGGGTATATTCCTAGGAGTGGTGTAGCTGGGTCGTATGGGAGCTCGAAAAAAAAAACTGGAAATAATTTGATATTTTAATACCTTCTCTTAGAATTTTGATAGTAAAGGCATAAGAAAGTTATGATTTTTTGTTTTCTGACAGGCCTTCCCTTATTCTATCAGATCCATGCTGGAAAGAATATATTGTTATAATTCTGTGCATTCTGTCCTGATATTTCTTATTTCCTACTTTATTTTTTTTACTCTTTTTTATTGTGACCAAAAGTGAATAACAGATCTTTCACAGTAATATTTAAGGTACATAGTGACAATGAATCACGGCCATTCCCACTACCAGCATTGTCCTCCCCACCACCCCTTTTCCCAGCATGTGTCCCATTTCTCCCTCTATTGTCTCCGGAGTGCTAGTGTGACTCTTCCCTGCTGTGTATAAATTGTTGTAGATAGGGTATCTATCCTGTTGTTGTTGACTTTGGGTTTGGTGTTTAAGTCTGATCATTTTTTATTTCCACTCAATGTTTATATGGCTGTTTGATCCTGGTTCCATTCATTTTTATTTCCCCCCTCGATTCATGAGGCAGAACAAGGTGATTTAAGACAAAAAAAAAGACATAACAAAAAAAAAAACAACAACATTAAAAAACTACAACAATAAAAAAGACAGCAGCTACCAAAAAAAGAGAGAGAGAAAGCACCCAGCAACAACAACAAAAATAAATCACCAAATAATAAGGAGTGCTGGTGTGGCAAGTTTTTTGTGCTTTCTTTTTATTTATTTATTTGTTTTGCATAAGCATAGTAAGTATTGAGGAAATAAGAAAGAAAGAGAATTCTCTTGGCCTGAGAGATTCAGGGTTTCTCTGCCCTTGAAGCATACTGCCATGGGAACAACTACTGACATGCTTATTACAACACCCAAGATCTTTTTATGGTGCCAGGTAACTTTCCCCTCAGTTGTGGATAATAAAATCAGGCCTCTGTAGGTAGAGATCTTGATATTTGCACTAGTCATAGGACAAAGTCTAGGGTAGAGTCTTTCTTTACTGTTCCAGAAGTTCTGTTCCATCATTGTTGTTGTGATCAGTCATCTGCAATAAGTGGTCTTGGTTTTTGTTCAGATCTTAGGCCGAAGCCTAGGATAGAGTCTTCATTTTGGTTCCAGAAGTTCTGCTTAGTCTCAGTTGTCAAAGTCAAACCTCTGAAATTAGAGATCTTGATATTTGTACAAGTCCTAGGCTAAGACCTAGGGTATGATGAAAGTTGTGAATTATTAAGCAGAAAGAAAATTGTGGCTTTTGGTGTATAACTTTAATTTATTCTTGCACTTTCAGTATTCATAGTATATTTTGAAATTGATGTGAAAATAACAGTTTAAATATATGATTTGTGATACTACAATTGAGCATAACAGTATCATGAACTAAATTATATCTAAGCAAAACAATATACTTATAGGAAGTTTTAATATAATATTAAGTATCCTATAGATAAAAGTACAACTTGAAATATTGCATGGCTCATATACTAATTTAATATATTAACTTCTAAAACTTGGGCTAAATGTTTATTCTATTCTTAAGGTTCTATTCTATCCTTTAAAGGTTCAAAAGAAATTGGTTATATCAGAATGTTTCCATGTCCAAAATATGGAAATAGAAATTCTTTCTTTTTATCATTTAGAAAACGCTTGATATATTTATTTTGTTCTTATTTAATAAGAGCTTATTATTTGAGGGCATTATAAAACATTTCTCATTTCTGTACAAGGTGTTTAGTTTCTTGCTCCTATCGTACTCTGAAGCAGTATACTTTATGAAATAATGAGTTGATATTCAAGTCAGTATTTTTAATAAGATATATAATGATAAGATTTGGACTTAGGTCAAGTTTATTTTATATATCACATTCTTTCTTAAATGCTGACAATTGTCTTATGATTTTTCGACATATCTGCCTAGAGACTTATGCTTTGAAACTATTCTATGTCGTTATTATTTTTGATATATAGATAGGAAATAACTAATTTCACTTCAATGTAGTTTAACATCACTATTTTCAACTGAAGGATAATCAGATATGTATTTAACTATTGATTGACATTAACATAAATTTTAACATATTCTATTGTTCAGCCTGGCATGGAAATAGTCTAGATCTTAAATAAAAATGAAAATTTTGTTTATAATTGTGTTACATGTATTCCACATGCATAATTCATCAATAATTTTATTTCTTATAGGGATGACTTGTCAAGCTCGAACATCATATACTGAAGATGAAGTTCTTTGGGGTCATCGTTTTTTTCCTGTAATTTCCTTAGAAGAAGGATTCTTTAAAGTCGACTATTCCCAGTTCCATGCAACATTCGAAGTACCTACCCCACCTTATAGTGTCAAGGAACAGGAGGAAATGCTTCTTATGTCATCCCCTTTAATAGCACCAGCCATAACTAACAGCAAAGAAAGACATAATTCTGTAGAATGCTTAGATGGCTTAGATGACATCAGTACAAAACTTCCATCTAAGCTGCAGAAAATTACTGGAAGAGAAGACTTTCCAAAGAAACTTTTGAGGATGAGTTCGACAACTTCAGAAAAAGCCTATAGCTTGGGAGATTTGCCCATGAAACTTCAACGAATAAGTTCAGTTCCTGGCAACTCAGAAGAAAAACTGGTTTCTAAAACCTCCAAAATGTTATCTGACCCTATGAGTCAGTCAGTGGCTGATTTGCCACCAAAGCTTCAAAAAATGGCTGGAGGAGCAGCCAGGATGGAAGGAAATCTTCCAGCAAAATTAAGAAAAATGAACTCTGATCGATTCACATAACAGAACAATCCCTTAGGCATTATTTACTGTTTGGTTTAGTCATAGACTAACATCTGACTATTGAAGTGATCTTCTCTAAGGAATCTCAGAGGTACATTTTACTACCAGTCATACATGCGTATTTGAGAATTTTCTTCCAAATACTGCTATATTCAGAAAGCAAAAGTTGTGAAGGGAGGACATCCTACAGTTCTTATTAATGGGCATGTATTATCACATCAAGCATGCAATAATGTTCATATTTTGCATTTAGTTTTATGGCATGATTTATATATGATATATTTATATTGTAAATTCTGAAAAAATATATATTTAAAGGAGTTATATTCTCCATTACATTTCTAACATATGTATTAAGCCAAACATGAGTGGATAGCTTTCAGGGTGATAAAATTATATATTTATGTATATATACATAAAAACAGCTATATGTATATATATATTGAAACACATACACACATACATCTATATCTGATAAAATTGTGCTGTTTTGTTTAAAGTTGTAGTTTTGTGCATGTTTATTAGACTAAGAGGCTTCTGGCATTAATTATTAATACCAAATATTTTAGCCTTAAATTATTTGTCATTTATAAATCAGATTTCATGTTTTCTGCTGTTTAAGGAGGTTTTCAAATGTACTTTATATGAGAGTATCATACAAGTTTGTGCTATTTATGCCCTGCAAAAAAACCCATAATAACCACTATATAGTTGTAAACTTTAGATCATACCAATATGCTGAAAATTTCTATGACTTTTAAATATTGGTGTCACTAAGAAAAATAAATATTGATTAATTTGAGAATTGGTCTCTCTGGGGTAATAAAAATAGAAATATATTTTATATATGATCTAATACAAAGATGAGCTCTGAACAAATGTGCAGTGGTTGTAATCATCAGTAGCCAAGTTATATTAAATATACCAGAATCTATATGGATACTTAAATAATATTGCCTATTTTAAGTTGAGTCCATTGGTAACATTTTCATTCCTGTTCTGGAATTTGCGCTATTTCAAAACTAATAGTTTATGAGAAAATGCAACAATACAATGAAACAGGTAATAACTATTAATTCTTAAAATATGTATGTCTAGTTGAAGTCTCCTTTTAAAAATAATCTTTTGTTTCTGGCATTTGTTGTAATATGACAGCTTTTTTTTCTCATCTGAGAACCTATTTTACCCAATGCCTTTCATTCGTTTTGGGGAGAATGCCTGAATAACTTTCTAGTTAGGTAAAGATATTTTAACCAACTTTATGTGTTTTATTTTATTCTGATAAACACTTATTTTATAAAATCTTGGCTCCTTGTCCTCTCAAAATAATTTTAACAGTGTCACTTTTTTCTAATTCCAAGGTCATATATTTATGAGTTTAGTAGAAATTACACTACTTCTTAGGAAAATACCTGCAAAATAAAATTCAGGAATGCAGAAATTTCTATGATCCTTATGGATTTTCCTATTCTTTTGACATTTCAATCTACATTGGAGCAAATTTTACCTATTTATTTTCATTAATATGTAAAGCTTTAATGACTTATTTTGACTCCAATTTCCTTTTTAAACAATCTTGTGATGATTTTATTATTAGAAGGTTAAAATACCAACAACTCAAACATTCACTACAGTAATACCTTCTGGCTACCTCTCTAGCAAAAAATTTTAGGTGCAAACATATACCAGGGGATTATTATTGACATAATGATCAATTTTGAAAATCCATCCACTGTGAGGTGAGCTGGTTATCTTACCCCTTGAACTTCAAACTTTCATATTTGCTAGATATAAGAGATAAAATAACAGTAGCAAGGAGAGAAGGGGTCTCAGGGGCACCATATAATTACAGCAGAGGAAGAACCTACATAGGCCTTTAAGGTCAACCACTTAGAAATAGAGCCATAACTTAATCTGGATGATATGAGATAAATTCAAATCTCTGAACATGCTTATTCATTCAAGAAAATTTTTGCATGTACCTATGTCCTAGGCATTTTATCACCTTGGGATTTTTATATGACTAAGTCAGAAGACGCCAGTAATCATTTGAATCTTATTATTAGTACAAGATTGAGGATAGGGCATTGTGGAGAAAGACAAAAACAAATGTAATCTTTTCAGATAAACTGGAGCAAAGTGAAAAGAGAGAAGATAGTAAAATGTTTGAAGTAATGAAGATAGTGAAATTGAAGCAGTTCTAATTAATTAACAAAGAGCTATGTGTCCAAAATTAATTCTATTTAATTAAAACTATTCCTTTATCTTTCCCACATATGAATGGGAAAAATATAATATCTGCATGTAATTGCAGTTTAAACTTTATTGATAAGTTAGTTTTAAGTCCCAGTTTATCTAGAAAGTTTCTGTTTATACCTGTTGTACCTGTGTAATTATTAATAGCACTGACTTTAACTCTTGGTATGTCCTAGTTTGGATGATATTTGGTGATTGTATGTTTTTGTTGACACTAATTAAATGAAATCTGGCATATTTGGATAAAAATAAAGAATTTTCTTTTCTTCTTCTTGCTGATTCATTTTACACTGATCATTACCAGAAAAACTATCTGTTTCATGTTTCAGCCTAAAGACCTCTTATCGAAGTGAGACGTATAGCCAATCTTTAATGTATATGTTGCCTCAACAGTGAAAAGTTGGACATTTTATTGATTGACTTAAAATTAAAGATCCATATCTGCCCATTTTAGAAATGTTTAGGAGCTCTAAACAAAGATAGCAGAAGTTAACCTAAGCCAAGTTTATTTCTGCCCTTGACCATGACTTTTGGAAAGCAAAATGTAGTTATCCTGTTTAACCGGACACTAGTCCCTTTAGGATTTTTATCATAAAGTTTCTGATATAACAAAATATTATTCTATTGAAATGATGAAAATATTTAATAATGCTTATTTTTACTTTATATATATTCTCTCAGCAATATGTCTGTACTTTTATTAAATATATATAATTGCAAATAAGGATATATTACTATTCCTGAAAATTATAGGCCATTTTATATTAATTTTTGTATGAATTTAATCATGAAAAGACTTAATTGCTCATTCTCAAGACACTTGGTAGACATGGGATGAAACCAAATGAATTACTCTTATTAAAGTAAAAAAGCCTATGATAAGATGGGTTATACTTGAATTATATTTCTACAATTATTAAATATTCCTATCATTTCATACTAAGAAGAGATTTTTAACTTGTTCATACATCAGATTTGTAAGCTCTACTTCAGAATTTATTCTTGTATTTCATTATATTATACATAGTCAAGCTAGTATCCAACAGATCATATCATAGATTTAAAAGATATAAACTTGTGTGATTAATTCTTGCAATTTCTATTTTTTAAACTACATTAACTTAACAATTTAATTTTGTTGAATTTTTAATGTTTCTTGTTTCTTAATTTTCCAATAGTTAATAATTCACATTTCATTGAAAAAATGACTTAATCCATTACAGTCATTCCATAAGTGTTACTCTTATTTTAACTCGTTTCTTATTTGTGAGGTGTTTCATCAATATAGAACTTGAACTTTTTAATACTGAGTTTTGTATTTCATGGTGAATGCATTATGACTTTCTCTTTTTCAAAAAAGAGAAAAGTAAAGCAAATATATAATTTTCCTAATTTTTGGGCCACACCCGATAATGCTCAGGGGTTACTCCTAGCTATGCACTCAAAAGTCGCTCCCAGCTTGGGGGATCATATGGGACACCTGGGGATAGGCTAGCGCTCACAAGGCAGACACCTTACCTCTAGCAACACCGCGCTGGCCCCAGTTTTCCTAAATTTTAAGCAACAAATTTAGATATAAATCACAATTTAAAAAAATAAAAGGTTTTGTTAACTTTACCTGTTAGTATTTCTTTTTAATTAATATCTTTAAACACCGTGATTACAAATATGATTGTAGTTGGGTTTCCGTCATGTGAAGAACACACCCCTTCACCAATCCAACATTCTCATCACCAATGTCCCAAATCTCCCTCCTCCCCATCCCACCCCTTCCTGTACTCTAGACAGACTTTCTGCTTCTCTCATTCATTCACATTGTTAGGATAGTTCTCAATGTAGTTATTTCTCTGACAGCACACATCACTCTTTGTGGTGAGCTTCATGTAGTGAGCTGGACCTTCCAGCCCTCCTCTCTTTTGTCTCTGAGAAGTACTGCAAAAATATCTTTTATTTTTCTTAAAACCCATAGATGAGTGAGACTATTCTGTATCTCTCTCCCTCTGACTCATTTCACTCAGCATAATAGATTCCATGCATATCCATGTGCTTTATAAAAATAGTGTGTTTCTAGATTTGGATCAGTTAATATCTGTAAAATATCTCAAGTCTGAATCCCTGAAATCTTACAGAATTAATTTAAATATCCAAGTTCCTACAAATTCCAGCCTTATAGGGTTTGAAAAGGATGACCTTCATCACTTAGTAGCATTTTTTAGTAATGTCAGTTGTTAATTCCTAGTAGGATTCCTTGAAATCACGACTGTTTTAGGTCACTTGAGTTAAGTATGAGCAATGAATTGTATAGAACAGGTTTATAAACTTAATTTTGCATACTTTTCTGAAAGAAAAAAATCAAAACGATCATTCAACAGCACCTCTGAAATCTTCCTTCTTGAAGTGAACAAAAAGTGTCACTCACCTGAATCTGCTCACCCCCACCACCATTCATCTAGCACCTCTGTGGGGTAGTTCTACCCACTTTGTTAAAGACTGCTCTAGGCAATATAAATAATAAATCCCATTAATTCCTTATGGCTTATAAAGAATTGAATCTATGGAGCGGTGACTCAATAGAAGACCACTTGCCTTTCTAATATCTGCTCATTTATTTCTCAATTCTGTATGTCAATCTATTTGCTTGATTTTGGGGAGTCTACATCTAGCAGTCAGGACTTACTCTTGGTCTATGCTCAGAGATATCTCTGCAGTGTTCAGAAGAACATATGATGCTGGAGATCCAAACCAGATCAGCACAGCAAAAGCCTTATCCACTGTATTATCTCTCCAGACCTTGCATGACTATCTTTATTTCATTTCCCCAACAACTTCTACAAGGTAGGTAGAGATGGTCATGTGTAAACTTGAAGAAACTGATTCTCAAAAGAAATTTTATTAACTTTAATAATAATTAAACACTAATTATAAGCTTTTTATTAGTGGATAAGTTAATTATTGGCCACTGTGATGGAGAGGAAATTATTATTAGTATGCATTATGTTTTATCTTGAAGAGAGTGTTTTTATCTCTGAGATCAATGTTATACTAGAATTAAAGCACAAATCAAATGACCAATATTCATGTCAATAATTTGAATTTAAATAAGTATGAATCTTCAGCTATTTCCTGGGCACTACTTATATATTTTTATCTTATTTATCTTCTAGTACCTTATTAATTTCCATATTATTAATCATGCCTTTTTCTTATCAGGCATGTTTTGATCAGTCCCACTTTTTGATCAATAAAATGAACGTTGTTAGTAGTTATTTCTAGCTTGAACTTAACTGAATAGCTTCAAATCTGGGGCCAATGCAGTGGCGCAGTGGTAGAACTTTTGCCTTGCATGCAGCTGACTGAGGATGAACCACCGGTTCGATCCCCCGGAGTCCCATATGGTCCCCCAGACCAGGAGCAATTTTCTGAGTGCATAACCAGGAGCAACCCCTGAGCATCACCGGGTGTGGCCCAAAAACCAAAACAAAACCAAACAGCAAAAGCTTTAAATTTTTAAAATTTGATTTGTCAATATTTGCACCCATTAAATTGTAAGTACTATGGTACATGTATCAGTTATAAAATAATACAGGTAAAATAATTATCCAAACTTATTAGAGATGTCTAATTAAAATACAAAGTTATAAGTAAATAATCATACTCAGATCTTATGTGGTATTAGGTTTAAATTTAAAAAAATAGAACTTAAAATTATTGTAGTAAAGGAGATTGGAATTGTGTTTTTAGATTTGAAAAAAATGACATAAATGAAAAGAAAAATAAGTAAAGAAGTAATGTGATATATGTTATATATATATGGACATTGGACAGTTTCATATGTTTCATAGATAACCTTACATAACATTTGTTTGTTTTTGAGTTCCCCAAGTGGTGTTTATGAGGTCTGGGATCTCCTCCCAGCAATTCATGCTAAGACAGATCAGTGCAAAATCAAGTATAGTTTGTTATTGGGCCCAGTAGTACAGAAGAATTTATAGAGTGAGCCCTGCACTGTTGCACTGTTGGGCGGGGGGAGGGGGGGTTCTAAGGTCACACCCAGCAATGGAGGGCGATCATGTAGCGGGAATTATTAGAGCAAGGTTCTGTACTTCTTTCTCGTCCCCCAAGTATTTGATGTTTCGTTTTTT
>PVKC010000170.1:32814-83380 GCA_004027635.1 Crocidura indochinensis | reverse complement strand
AGTCGCTCCTGGCAGACACCGGGGACCATATGGGGAACCGGGGGATCGAACCGCGGTCCATCCTAGGTTAGCACAAGGCAAGGCAGGCACCTTACCTCCAGTGCCACCGCCCGGCCCCCTCATTGCAGGATTTTTACCCTCACTCAAA
The DNA here is from genome assembly GCA_004027635.1 of Crocidura indochinensis. Classification (NCBI taxonomy): domain Eukaryota; kingdom Metazoa; phylum Chordata; class Mammalia; order Eulipotyphla; family Soricidae; genus Crocidura; species Crocidura indochinensis. The sequence goes on along the minus strand of PVKC010000170.1, from coordinate 83,232 downwards.
ATGGCAAAATGCATTATGTGTTTAATATATTATTGTTAAATTTATATGCTTTTGTGTGAGTGTTTGTTATGGCAGGTCACTGCGTGGTGTGGCTCTCTGACTCTCACAGCTTAAAATTTTGGCTCTTTGTGTCGAACTTGTTGGCCACCCCTGGAATAGAGGCTGCTTTCTAGCAGAGCTGCCCCCAACTAGATTGTCTGAGGCATATTCTCCCAACTTTGCTTCCAACTTCATTGCTCCCACATGCTCCCACCCTGCCAAGGTCCCTAGAGCGATTTCTTTTCATCCTGCTGCACTTTCCTAGGGTCACACAGTTCTTTCTAAAAACAGGCTAAGATGTACATGTGAGTAAATGTTGCAGAAATGGAGCTACCAAGCTCATCTTACTGGATGAGCCACAAAAAATTGAGTTCAAGGTCGCCCAACTGGATGGGTCTGTGCATGGGCCTCACCTGGGGCATTAACCTTGACTTCCGTTGGCTTTCCTTGCTGCTGAGTGATAGGAGGGTGTGTGTAGGGTGTGTGTGGGGTGTTTGTGTGGTAGTGGCGTGCATGTGTGGGGTGTGTGTGAATATGTGTGGTATGTGATGTGTGGGGTGTGTGTGGTGTGTGTATGGTAAATGTGCGTTTAATCCTCCAGGCTTATGTAAGACTTATGTGAGACTTGAGAGCCTTGTTTTCATTGTGAAGTTGGCAATCAAGTGACCGAAATGTAGTATAGAAAGAGGTTCAGGTCTGGATTTAAGACTATGTAGGAAGTTTGCAGAAGACATAGTTGAAGCAGCGGGGTCTGCTTTTGACACTGCCCTACTTGTTTATACTGTCTCTGGGCACGGCCTGAGTTCTGCAGCTTAGGAGTAGGGCCAAACCACCATTGCAGCAGATGGCAGAGAAGGGGTGACGGATGGCATCTATTGAAAGAGGCTAAGGGCAGCCACTGGGGGAGTGATTAGGCTGGCAGGATTCTCTGCTCTCCTGCTGACCAAATCAGTCTCCAGCCATCCAGCTGCTGCCTGTCATGGTGCAGAATTAGGATCTAAAAGGTGTGACGGATGGGGCTGAGTAGATCTCAAAGAAGCCCAAGAGTTGCAGGTCCTTCATGGACCAAGTCTCAGCAGTGGCTTCCGGTGTGATTCCCAGGACATCTGAGCCACTTGTCACAAGAGATCACAGTAGGACTGTTCAGGAGTAGGCAGCCACTGTCCCAGAGGACCATGTGGCCAGCCCAGCTTTCCTGGTCCCTGGGTCATTCTAGAGCAGATTTGGGGCCCAGCTGCCTTGTGTTCTTGAACTTTCTATTTTAACCGTGCTTGGCTCTCAGAGTTCATGGTGTCTTTCCTGCCCTGCCATGGGGTATAGGCTGGGCAGTGGGCTCTCCTGGGGTAGGAACATGCTGCCCAGTGTGCCAGGGAGGCAGGCATTGGCAGCAGGACCCTGTCAAGGGAAGAGTCCTTGATCCTAGCTGGCCCATCATCTGCAAGATGTAGACCTATGATGATTCCCTCCCTAGGCCATGAAAGACCTTCAAGAGGCACATTTTGATGCTACTGGACTGAAGTTTGTGAATTTCCTAACACAACCTCAGTAGTTAGGAGGTAGAATTTGTATGCCTTTACTAATTTAGCCTCAGCCAAATTCCAAATCTGTGGAATTGTTTGTAAACAAGTCACTAGTGTTCATTGCAGCACGATTCACAGTAGCCAAACTCTGGAAACAAACCAAATGTCCAAGAACAGATGATTGGATGAAGATGCTCTGGTGCAGCTACACAAGATTACTACTTGTTTTATAAGAAAAGAAAAAATCTTTCAATTTGCTGCTACGTGGAGGGACCTGGAGAGTCTCATACAGAGTAAGTTAGTCAGAGGGAGATAGACAGACAGAATGAGCTTTTATATGCAGGGTATGAAGAAACATGATTTTGAATAACATGCAAACATGCCACAATGTGAGAACTGGCCAGTATTATAAAAATTCACAGGGTGAAAGGGCCACATTTGAACAGTGGTGGAGAGAAGCAGAGACACTGCTGGAGGGTATGGTGTTGCAATGATTCATGTAAAAAGAAACTTACCAGTAACAGTATTGAAAACCACGATGCCTAAAATATAATTTATAAAGGAAAAATAAAGAATCATCAATTTAGACTGACAGAGAGGCCTTATACCTAGATCCCACTAATCTTGAATCTGGGGAGAGGTAAATTAAAAAGCTTGTTTCCATTATCTGCTGAGAGGTGTCTGAACCTTGGAGATGTTTTGTTGCAGAAGGATAACACCCAGCTTGATTGCTCCCCACTTGTGTCTTATGTGACATGCACAGGTCCCTGTGTTGGCTCCAGCCCAGGTGGGGGCAGGCAGCTCTGTTTGCACAGAGCTGGATGCCCCTCTCCTGGATGCCTGTATGCAAGTGCTTTTTGAACCTGAGCTTAGATCAGCGAGTACCTTGCTCTTCTTGTTTTGTCTCTTGTTTTGGTATGGGGGCACACAAGGCAGAGCTTTTGGCTTTGTTCTGAGGGACCACTCCTACTGGTATGTAGGAAACTATGTGTGGTTCTGGGGATTGAACCAAGGCTAGAGCCTTACCTGCTATAATATCTCTCTCCCTGGCAGATCTCTTAATAAGATAAACTTGCACTGTCAACATGTAGAATCTCCTGGTGGTCAGTCACATTATTTTCTGCAAGGTCTGAGAATCTGTATTACCATAATGGCTAAATTGTGTGTAATGGGTAGCTATTGCTGCAGGATTCTATTGTTCCCGCCTAGTGAATGAAAGCAGCTCCATTATCAAGAATAGCATGTATGAGTATTTTGAAGCTGATCTTTTGCCACTTTTTTTCATATAATTTTACCCAAAATTTATGGTAACTTATTTGGGGAGAAAAGAGGAAATTCCCCCTTCCCCAACCTTGGCAGGATTCTTATTTGGTAGGAGAAAGGTCTAAGTGAAGTGAATGATTTGGGAAAATAAATATAAGTGGTCTGAATGATGAGTTCAGTCATGGAGTGAAGTTCAGTGAATACAGTGTACTGGGTTTATCCAGAATCCAAACTTTCATAGAGAGCCCCAACCACACTTCAGCCTTCCTAAGAGATTCTAAAGATGGACTATGAGAAGGTCTTTTGACCATAGAGGCCCAGAGAACCATTGAAGAGTGTCTGGTGGGCAAACATTTGTCAGTAATATAGAATTGTGTCATTCAAGGGTGGGGTTTCTACCTCATGAGTGCACGGAAGACTACCCAAAAACCAATTGGTCTTTTTCTAGTATATTTATGAATTGGCACAACATTCACTTCGTACATGAACAGGAAGAATGGATTTTAGAGCTGTGTAGAGAGCCCCCTGGCAATCCACAGTTCACTGGTGGGTGACCTCAGGAACCAAGAAGGCATTACATCTGATAGCTGGGCAGTGGGCTGTGACCACACTGGAACCTGGGACCGCCTGTTAGCAGCACCACTAAGACCCTTCGGAACAGCAGTGTCTGGGTTTCACCTGGGCAGACTTGACCTAGAGTTGCCTTTCTCCTTTCTCCCTTTTATTCTGGCACCTCCTGAGGGTGCAGGTGTGATAAGCCTGTGCCAAAGAGGTTACAGGTGAGAGAAGTTGATCTGGGCAGACTTGGGAGCCAGTGCCGCTGCTCTACCCACAGAGGCATTGAGCTGTTTGGGGATGGTCATTGAAGAGCAGCATGTTCTGGGGTTCACTGGGGACCTTCTGGCCAGGTGGATCGGCAAGTTCCTTCCTAGGCCCCCATATGGCAGGTGCTTACAGTAGATTGATCCTGGACTCCTCACATGAGGGAAGGATGCAAGGTTTTCATTGCCAAACTTGGAGTAAGGTGGCTTCTGAAATGTGCTGTCATGCATCAGAGCTTTACCTACAGAGGCTCATTCCTGTTCTCTCTGTCTCTCTCTCTCTCTCTCTCTCTCTCTGTCTCTGTCTCTCTCTCCCACACCCACCCCCACCCTAGTGGGGCTTAGGGCTTACTCTTGGTGAATCACTCCTGGTACTGTTTAGGGAACTATATGAGATGCCAGGAATCAAACCCAGAATTGGCTATATGCCAAGAAAAGCACCTTCCTGCTCTGGCTCCTGCTCTATGTGTTGAAGTGAAGGTGAACAGAAATATTAGTTCCCTAGAAGCAGGGGCTTGTAAATTGCCTCTTGTCATTCCTAGGCATTTGGAGAGGAGGGTTAGTCCATACTCTGAGTCCTGTCAGCACTGTAGCACCCACGGGTTCTAGTTATGGCCCCGAGGGACTCATAAATGCCACATTGACTTAGGGCTGGCCTGTTTCCTTATGAAATCTGGCATTACTGACTTGGCCTGACCCAGCACACCCCACGCTGGGAGTAGAAGGTGTCCATGATTTCAGCATCAGGAACTGTTAACATGCTTTAATGTGACACTCAGTCTTTCTGAGTGATCTTTCTCAAACTGGGTTCAGCACAGACATGTTCACTGGGTGCCTTGCAGAACAATTGGGAAGACCTTCTTGCTGACTGACACCCCAACAAGCCTCTTACAGTGGTGTGATGAGAATGGGGTTACCTTCACAAAACCCTGAGGGAGAGTGAGCATGGCTGTAGGGACCCAGGTCCTTTTGCCTGAGGAATAAGGGGAGGAGACCAAGGTACATGCATGTTTTCTTCCAGCATAGGGGTAGTGGGGACCTCTCTTCACCCCTTCCCTCACTCTCCAGGGCTTATTCCAGTTACAAAGGCCCTGCATATGAACTGTTTCCTAACAAGTGAACATTTCCACCTCAGGGCATCTGCACATGCCCTGTTCAAAATGCCCTGTTGGCCTGTAAGCCCCTGCCCCTTCACTTTAACTTCAGCCCACCGTGGAACACTGGGAGTCCTTGCCACAAGTAGAACAGGCATTTGTGCTGGTTAGTCTGTGGAGTGTGGGAAATGGAGTTGAAAGGTTTGATGGACCAAAGAATCACCCCCTCATGGTAAACACTGCCTTGGTTCATGTCCGCTTGTTTTGAAGTCAGGACATGTTTGTATGGTCTGGAGTGGCTGAGGGTATACAGTGGACTGGCTGCAGGAGAACAAATATGAGAAAGGGGTGAGCAACTCAAGCCTGGCTTTCTGGGTATATTTTGTAAATCCATGATGCATTTGCTTGATCATCTGTCTGTCCAACTGCATCCACCCATTCTGGACAGACAGAGCCAGGACCTTTCTGGGGTGAGGGACTCTAGGGATTCTCAGTGAGGTTTCAGGACATGTGCTGCCCTGGCCGACCCTCCTCACTGCTCTCTTGGGTGTGGCATTTCCAGGGTCCAGAGACTGCCCAGCACTCTGCCTTTTGAGGCAGCTGAGCTTTTTGTCTATGTGCTATGATGGGAGAGTTATAAAAACTAAAATATGTCCTGTGGCTCCAATGGGCCTTCAGGATGTGGAACGAGAGGGAGCATAGCCGGTCAGTCAGGCCTTTTGGAGATGACTCTGCTCTACCCTTACATCAAGAGTGGTATGTCAGGCGTGACTGGGAAACCCCTCTTGAGATCACATCTCGCCATTCTGGTTCTGGCTGCTGTCACATTAGTGCTGGTGTGAGCAGGAGGGATCGAGCTTGTTGTTCCTTCACATCCTGCAAAACATGGCTGACTTCTGGCTTCTCTCTCCTGCTGGGCTTTTCCACTTTATGTATGCATATTTTAGTGGGCCCATGTTTGCATTTTCTTCCTGGATAGGGGAGGATTTGGAAAACCTTACATTATGGAATAAAGTTCCTTTGTGCTAGTGAGTAGCTGAAGGGAGCTCTGGTTCATTGAACTGCAGCAGCATAGTGTGCTTCTTTGTAGGTCATGTGTTTCCCATCTTATGAGTACATTGCATGTGTGATGGAGCGGGAAGCAGGAGGAGCTAATGGAGCTCATGGTTGGTTCTGTGCCAGAGACCTTGCTTCTTAAACACTGGGTGGGCTGTGCCGCCAGGGTGGTTGACCATGGTGGTTGGTTGAGTCAAGGAGGAAGCCATTTATCAGAGGAAGGGTGGCCAGGACCCTAAGCCTTCTGGGGGTGGGTGGGAGCCCCTGAAGAACCTGGTGGCCCCCAAAGTGTCAGGTGTAGGCTAGTTTCCAGATGCTCAGTGTTCCCCTTCACTGACTCCTTCAGGGTAAACTCTTGAAGTAGGTTCTTTTCTCCAGTCTGTTCTCATCTTTTGAATAATTTACCTTTGACAAGCCTCCAAACTTGGTTTTTGCAGCTTCTTATCCTCTGCAGACCTGCGACTGTTCCTATTGGGACTTTTCCTCATTACTCCAGGTCTCTAATGGGGCTCTCAGGCTGTGGCTGCTCGTTTGATTACGTGGACAATAGTACAGTGTGCAGGGCTGTCCACATGGACACAATAGACCCAGATTTGATCCTCGACATCTCATATGGTGCCCTGAGCCTGCCAGGGGTGATTTCTGAGCACAGAGTCTGAAGCAACACCTGAGAACTGCTGGGTGTGACCTTCAAACAAACAAACAAACAAACCCCCCTAATAAAGGAAAAAAAGGAGAAGAATTACTCCTAACCTCTCTGGAAATCTACCTTCCTTCCCCGCCCCCTAGTTTTTGGGCTGCACCCGGTGATGCTCAGGATTCTGTACTTAGGTCATTTTCAGTGGTGCTTTGGGGCCATATGCTGTGGTGTAGGAGATCTAATTCTGGCTGATTGAGCACATGGCAAGCATGTTCCTTGCTGTGAAATCTTTCAGCAGGAACATGAGAGCACTTTGTCCCAGTGTCTCCTGGGATGACCTTGGAGTACAGATGTATGGACAGACGGACCAATTTTCTGAGTAATTTTCCCAGGCTGTTTGTGGCACTGCCAAGCTCTATGCCTCACACATTTTCAATTCTTCTAGGAAATGCCAGACCATCCTTTAGAATGTTACATTGGTTCATGTCTCAGAAATTGTTCCTAGGAAGATGCTCAGTGTTCAGTGCTCTTTGATTGAGTCACAGCTTTGGGAGAGTCATACCTGGAGTGGTGGGGTAGGGAGCAGACATCGCCTTGTCAGCCAGACTCGCTGGATCAGCCTTGGGGATCAGTGGGGTGACAGGTGTTATACCCAAGTCACCTCACATCCATATCTCACAAGTTCTTTAAAGAAAAACAACAGAAAATCTTTGTATGTTCTGATCTTTGCTCTTCTAAGAGCTGCATCCAGGCCTATTGTTCATTGTCTGGTCTGAACTACTGAAGATTTGGAACAGGACTTTGAGAAGGTCAGCAGAATTGTGAGGCCCCCTTCATAGCACAGGCTTTGCGGGGTGTCGGTCTGCCACTGTGACAGTGGCCATGGGGATCTAGGATCTTGAGCCTACAGAGGTTATGGTCAATGCCCCTATGATGGGCAGCACCTGTCTAGTGTGGGTCCACACAAGGAACATGATTCTGTAGTCCTAAGATACCCCTTCCCTCCTTTGGCAGGTACTGGGGACCATGTATGCCTAGCGGGCATGTCTATGGCCCAGATGGGTTTCTGAGCAGGTTTGTTTGTGGAAGACTCATTCACTGGGCCCTGCCATGTGGGGCCGGATGAGACTTGAGTCTCTCTGGGTTGGATTGTGTCGATGTGATTTCAGAATGTATCTTGTTGCTACCCAACCAGTCTCAATCTGTCTGTCCCCTCAGGGACACTAGGTGCAGTCCAGGCTACTAGGTCATGTCTGAGAAGTTGTGCAGAAAGGAGATCCATCCATTCCCATGTCCTGTTTTATACATAATTTGGTTCACCTACCAGTGTGGAGTTGTGCTGGTCCAGTGACTATAGGGTCCATAGACTGAAGTAGGCAGAGGTCAGGTGACTAGAAGGGCATGGAGCCCTGCTGAGGTCACTGGTGGCCTCCTCTGCTCTGCCCTCTTTCCAGAACCTGCCCCATTCTTCAAGACCCACTTCAGTGGTCAGCAAGCCTCGAGCCACATTCGGCTCTTTACATTTTTTAATACCCTTTTCTGTGTGCCGGGCGGCCGCTCCAGGAGTCAGGACTCTGCTCCTAGTCTCTGTTAGTGCTAAGGAGCAGAGTCCTAACTCCTGGAGCGGCTGCTGGGCACATGGAAGAGCCATATTAAAAAGTATAAAGAGGGGCCCGGAGAGATAGCACAGTGGTGTTTGCCTTGCAACCAGCCCATCCAGGACCCGAAGGTGGTTGGTTCGAATCCCGGTGCCCCATATGGTCCCCCGTGCCTGCCAGGAGCTATTTCTGAGTAGACAGCCAGGAGTAACCCCTGAGCACCTCCGAGTGTGGCCTAAAAACCAAAAAAAAAAAAAAAGTGTAAAGAGCCGCATGTGACTCGCGAGTCACAGCTTGCAGACCACTGCCCTATATCATCCTCTGACGTGGGCGAAGTGATTACTCCAAAGTGCTGACGATCTTCTGAGAGTATATAACTGCAGAGGCCTAGTATTATGTCTGTGTAACCTTCATGTAGCTGGTTCTTACACTCAGACACATCCTCGCTTACCTGTGTGGGAGCAGAGGGTTGTGTGACCTGTTATTGCAGTCTTCTGTTAGACAAGGTCTTAAAAAGAATGAATAGATATGAAGGAGAACCCTTGAACCATGACTTTGTTCTTCAAGTGAAGACCATAGTGCAATATGAATAGCCACACAGTAGCCACAGTGATGGTGCTTGACCAGACATATCCTGTGTCCAAGACAGACATCACACATACTGAGGGAGCGACACCCTTATAGACTCCCAACCTCTCCTTCTCAGAGCCGTTGGTTAATGACATCAGGTCACTTGTGAGCTGAGGCCCTTGGCTGGATATTCTCATCTGCTCTGGCCCCTGGCAGGTGATGAAGGCGGGCAGTAGCCAGAGTATTTGAGTTCCATTTATGATTAAACCAGCAGCAGCTGCCTTTGTTCCCTCTCAATGGGCTCTGTTGTGTGTGACTGGCAGGAGATGGGGACATCTGAGTGATCTTGTTTGCTGTTCGCAGGTTCCTGGACTTCCCTTGCCACCTGTGTCTCTCTGCTGTGACAAACCGTCCAGGTGAGTCTGTCTTTCTGGTTTGGGGCTTAACCGTTGAGTGAGATTGTGTTATGTGGCCATCCTATGTTCTTTTCATCTCAGAAATTAATCGGGAGGAAGCTTATCAGTAGAGTACTTGGCTTTTAATTGTATGAGGCCTTGAGTTCAGGCCCTAAAATGAAATAAAGAAAACTGGAAGCAACATGTACCCAGCTTCCTGGTCCCTTTTCTCTCAGCCCTTATGAGCCCATATCATAAAGAAAGATGGTTGCCTTTCAACACCTTGGTTGCCATAGCTTGATTGTGAAGGGGACAAAGTTCTAGCTTGTTCTAGTTTATTGTCACATGAGGAATGTAAATTTGGAGAGCTGTGATTACCATTGACAGCATATCATTGATTTATGTTTATACATGTGCAGAGATGTGATCTGATTCTTTAAAGTTAACATCGACTGGGCTTGCTCCCATGTCTGGTGCCTGCAGAGAGAAAACCCAAATGCAGGGGCCCATTTCTTGAGAGCCCAACCATCTCTCTGGGCTTGCGGGGCCTGAAACTGTCTGGGCGTGGACTTTTCTGTTTGCCCTGCTATCCCCGCAGCCCCTGCAGCCCTAGGATCCTCCTTGTGCAGGTGGGAATCGTGTGCAGGGCCCAACCATTGACTCTGGCCTCCTTTGTACCGGGCAGCCTTCCTGCCCTTACCTACTGCCCTCCTGGTCTGTCCTCTTCCCCCAGTTCCTGCACGCAGCCTCCTGGTATAACACTCAGCATTTCTCACAGGGTGCCCAAGACTTTAGGAAAGAAACTTCCTTCCCCTGCTCAGTTTAGCTCAACTCAGCCTTCTCTTTCCTCATGGCTATCTCAACACCTGCCCACCAGTCCCAGGTGGACATGGAATTTGTGTCCTGTCCCTGCTCGCACCAGTCTCCTGTCATGGCACATTTCCTTGTCCCATGTTGCTTCTCAAAGCTGCTGATGGACTCTGAGAGCCGGACAGGCATTTCCCAGCTGATTTCTGTAGGGCTGACCCGGGAGCCCACACATGGCTGAGCTTTCTTCTGTTTCCTGTTGCTAGCACGTGGCTGAGCAGCTGTGTCTTAAAGGAAAAAGGACACTTCAGTCTTCTAGAGAAAGGATGTCTGTGACAGGAACCCAGTTAGTCCATGGTATTTGTCCCCTTTCCTGAGACCAGAGGTGGTGGCCCCTTCTTCCACTGTGGCTCACAGAGCCCCTCTCCTCAGGTTGCCGGTTCTGAGCACCACCATGGAAAACAGCCATGAGCTGGACCTCACCTACATCACTGAGCGCATCATTGCTGTGTCCTTCCCTGCGGGCTGCTCTGAGGACTCCTATCTGCACAGCCTGCAGGAGGTGACGCGCATGCTGAGGTCTAAGCATGGGGACAACTACCTGGTGAGCATCTCTTGTGGAGGGACAGGGACTGCCTGAGGTGGGGAGGGACGCTGGACATGAGTACAAGGAACACTGAGTGTGAAGAGAGGCGGGCATTGGCCATGAGGACATGAGACACTGGGTTGGCACATCTCTGCCCTTCTTCAGGAGGTGCCTTGGTCTGTCACACACCCTCAGGGGTGACAGGAAATGTTGCTGTTTGGGATGTGGCTGTCCTGCTGTTAACACTTGGAGTCTCCCCTCTGAGTACCACTTACCTAGCACCAGTATGTGGTTCCAGCAACCCCCTCTCACAGTATCACCATGACTTGTAGGCACAGTTTTGTCTCCCTCAGAACATCAGGTTCACCTGAGTCTCCCAGGAGCCAATATATAGGGAAGGGCTCTACTTTCTTTTCTTTGATTTTAATATTTTTTAATTTAATTGAAGAACCTTGATTTATAGAGTTAATGATAAGTTAAATATTAGGCATGTCATGTTTCAACATCAATCCCACATCTCTTGTCAACTCCCTCTATAGTGCTCTCATACTCATTTTCCCTGCCTGTCCCCTTAAAGGGACATTAAAGTAGGATCATTGCAGCTTAGATCCATGTTTCAGTGTTGCTGAGTCTGTGCTTTGGAGCTGTTCCACTGTCCTACAGCTCCAACAGAACAGAAGCCCCAACCCCTGTTCCATTACTTCCCTTTCTCATCTTCCCTATCAATTTTTTCCTTCTCTTCTTTTCCTGCCTGAGCTCTGCTCTCAGGGGTGATTTAGGCAACTCTTTTACCACATTATATTTCCTCACCAAGCCCATGAGGAAGAGGACCTCTCTTTCATACATGCAGACTTGTGTGAGTTTGAGCAGCAGTGTGGACAGCACATTCACTCTGCCCTGCCCTGTGTGTGCCCCAGTACTGGCTGTGCAGCTGGTACAGAGCTAAATACTTTTCTCTGATGACCCCCCATGGGGCTGAATTACAGCCCTCACACCTCTCAACCTCCCTGTAAGCCTTTATCTCTATGACAGCAGCTAATCTTTACCCTGCACAACAAGGCTGTTACTGTGCTCTTATCAGCCATCTCTGATGACCCACCAGTCTGTAGGGCTGTAGGGCTCAGCCAACATGAGCCCTGTCTGACTCCTGCAGCCACTTCTGGCCCTGATTGGCCTCCCCTTGGGGTGGAGGTGTGACCATCCATCCTTGGTTCAGATCTGTCTGGGAATTTCTGTGGCCTTCGAGGATGTCTACTCTTAGGTCCTTTGCTCTACACTGCCTTTCAGGGTGGTTAGCTCCCCCAAACCCCACGAATCCTTTTTTTCTAGAAAACAAATCCTTTTTATGAACCTCAGGGCCCAGCCTGGTAGGCACTAGCCTAGGGCAGGGCAGGACTACAATGGGACTACAGTGTGAGGAGCGGGACCAGCTTTGTTTGAAAGGAAGGACGTATGTATGTACTGTGCCATTCTTGATCCCTGTGACGTGGACATGAAATGCACTGAGTACATGAGCTGTTACCAAGGTGTCTGGGAACCTTGTTCTTATGGCCCCACAGGATGTGCCAGGTCCTTGTGGCTGGGTCTGCATGAGCCATGTCTAGGCACAGACCCCACCCAGATGAGCAGACCTGTGTGGTGCGACTGAGGACCTTCTGTCCACTCTGCTCAGTGCCTGGGCTCTGAAGTCCGGGGCTGGATTTCGGAGCCCCCTCATTCTCTCTCTCATTTACTCTCATGTACTTTCTCATTTACTCAGGTTGTGCTCAGGATCTGCCCACAGACTGCTTTGTCCTGGGTCCAGCACATGTACCCTGCATGGTGGAATACTGGACACTCAGCCATTATGCCCCATTCCCCCCCTGCAGAAGCCTATGCTCTGGGCAAGGCCCATATACATCTATAAATGCAGGTTTCCTTTATATGTATTTACAGATTACAGTCTTCTGCATTTCAATATTTTGCAGGTATTAAACCTTTCAGAAAAGAGGTATGACCTGACAAAGCTTAACCCGAAGGTATGGTTCCTGCATTTTTGTTCCATGTTTTATAAACTGTCCATAGTCACTGCTTTTTCTGCAGAAGTTTCAAATTTTGTGAACTTGGTAATGGTTTTTGGATGGTTCCTAATATGGGTTCTTGTTTAAATTAAACATTGGTTTTTAGTTTGAGATAATTTTAAATTCACAAGAATTTGCAAAATTAGTACAGATACTCCTCGCTTAACGACCTACCTGTTTAGCGAACACTCACACTTACGACTATCTCTTCACCATTATTTTATTTTATTTTAAATATCCTTTTTCCATCTTGTACACTCTACAGTATAGTATTGTAGCTTTTGGTGCTTTATTGTACCTACTTTACTAACTTTATGTTCTGTAATACATTGCAGTACTGTGTGTAAATTATACAACTTATGCAAATTAAAACAACTGGAAGCTTTCGGTTTGATCTTCTCGTTATTTTACTTATTCAGAATACTGTATTGTCAAGTACTATGCATATACTGTACTACTGTATACAGTACATGCAGTTCCTCACTTAACGACCAATTTGCTTAATGACCAAGTGGGTGAAACAGAACTTGGTCGTTAAGCTAGGAGTATCTGTACTGTACAGAGGGATTTCTTCATGCCCCTGCCCTCCACCATGGTCACATCTTGCATGTTTAGTAATCAAAGAGCAATATGTGGAAGTCAACATTGCGACCACCATAGTATACATTCAGCCACTGGAATTACATATAGCTATGTGTGTGAAAGAGAGAGAGAGAGGAAGAGAGAGAGGAAGAGAGAGAGAAAAAGAGAAATGGAAAGAGAAAGAGAGAGAAGAGAGGGAGGAAGTAGTTTGTGGGCACCACCACAGGTTTTTCTGAATAAGGATAAGGATCTCTCTCTCCTGTAATGTCTTATACCCCAACATCTTTTATTCATTATTTATAAAAACAAAGCTTTAGGAAATATTTAAGGCAGGGCAAGTTATCATGTATATCTGTTGACATATAGATGATCCTTGTACTTCAGGTGTGTGAACTATGTGGATCCATGTCTATGGGAGCTTATAAGCAGATGACATAAACTTAAGATATTGATAAACAGAGGACAGAACTGCAAATGTATATGCATTATGATTTTCTTAATGACATTTCTTTTCTATAGCTTACTTTATTGTATACGTACAATAATCTCATACTGCCTATTATACAAAAATGCTCGTCAATCAGCTCTTAATGACCCCCAAATTGGTTAAGAGTCACATGTTCAAAAATATCTTCAACATATGTTCTATATGTTGAAATATTGTTCAGTCATTAGGATACAGCAAATAAGAAAACAGGGACTAGAGAGATAATACAGTTGGTGCGGTGCTTGCCTTCCTCGAATGTGGCCAATCTAGGTTTGATTCCCTGCAGTTCTGTGACCCCCTGGAGTGATCCCTAAGCACAGAGCCAGGAGTAAGCCCAAGAACCACTTGGTGTGCCTCCTCCAAATTAAAACCCCTCAAGAAACAAGCAACACGTTCCTGCTTTAATGCTAACAGAAAGCAGGGCCTTATGTGCTATGTGGATCAGCTGTGCAAAATTCAGACTAGAAATGATCTGAAGGTATTCAAGCAATGTCAACCTGAGCTATTATTTCTGGGTGGTATAAGGGAATCTGAATGACTTTTCCTGCTTTTTGACAGTTTTCTCGAATTTTATCTTATCAAAAAAGGCCAGGAACCAGTCTCTCACCAAGGAATAGAAAACGTCCCATACTTTTATTGCCTGTAAAGAATCTTTTTTTTTTTTTTTTTTTTTTGTGGTTTTTGGGTCACACCCGGCAGTGCTCAGGGGTTACTCCTGGCTCCATGCTCAGAAATTGCTCCTGGCAGGCACGGGGGACCATATGGAGCACCGGGATTTGAACCGATGACCTTTTGCGTGAAAGGCAAACACCTTACCTCCATGTTATCTCCTGGGCCTGTAAAGAATCTTGATACAACTTACATTTAACCCGAATAAAGGAACAGGATAAAATAATTATCAAAAGAATTGTCTTTATAAATTGAAAAAGAATATTACATGTGACCTCAGAGATGGGAACAGCCTCTCCTGTCTCATCAGATTCTGGACGTGGGCTGGCCTGAACTGCATGCACCACTCCTGGACAAAGTGTGCAGCATCTGCAAGGCCCAGGAGTCCTGGCTGAACAGTGACCCCCAGCATGTGGTGGTCATTCACTGTAGGGTGAGTTTCTGCCCCCAGTAAGTACCCTTCGACATGTGTGCCTCAGAGTTCTAGTTCCTCTGGCACTTTCGATAATGTTTATATATGTCTGCTCATCTCCCAAATCCAGCTGCAGAGCTGAGATGACTGAGTTTTGTGAACTGCATTTAGGCAAGAAAGGGGACTGCTCATAGTGGATTCTTGCCAGTGGTTTTGTTTATTAGTTTTCTACAGAAGGTACTTTTTACATTTCGAGGATAACTCCCAAACAGTGTTCTGGGGTTCCAGGGGTCACTTCTGGTGAAATTTGGCCAGCAGGCTGAAGAGTTCTGTTTGAAGTCCAAGGGTGCAGTCCTGGGGCCACTGAGGCCACCCCAAAAGTGCTGTTCTGGGCAATGCTCAGGGAGACACAAGATACTAGGGATAGAACAAGACAAATATCCCTGGCCTGTGAATTGCCTCCCGGGCTCCAGAAAAGATTTTATTAGTGACAGGACACTCAATGTCCTCACTGTCTGAGCCAAGAGTATCTGAGATTAAGTGTTAGCAAGCATGTAACCAACCTAATATTTTTCATTTCTTGGTGCTATGGACCAACCCCTGGCCATTAGCCTGTGAGGGTCACAGTCTTACCTGGGCTATTATGCTATTTACTCTAATGCCCCTGTACTGATTTATGACCTCACTGATCTGGTCAACGGTCACCTGAATGACCCCAATTTTGGTGCAGATCCTCCCAGGAGCATCTGGGGTCACTCCAGGTAGCTCTGCCCTTGCTGTGGACATTTACTGTGGAATTTTATTTTGTGTTTGTCTTCTGGGTCACACCCCCAATAACTGAGCACTTCCTGTTCTGATTGCATCTTCATTGTGATGTTCCTGAGAAATTGCTTCCTCTTTTTCTCCTACAGGGTGGAAAGGGCCGCATCGGAGTGGTCATCTCATCCTATATGCATTTCACCAATGTCTCAGCCAGGTAGGACTGAGACACTGCCTGGTGGAGGGAAGCTGTAGCCTGGTGCAAGTCTGGGAATGGAACTCGGCTTCTGGGTGTTGGAATCCTAACTCCAGCCCAGGTTTTTTCCTCCTGAGAATGGCATTTTCCTGTGCCAATATGCATGATCTATGTTAAAGAATCCTAAGGAGGCTTGCCAACAGAGTGAGACTGAGGCTCAAACACAAATGGCAGCTTTCTTAAAGGCAGAAGCTCTGTGTGCCCCTAAATCTGTCACAATACTGACTAGGGATGGCTGCAGTCAGTGTTCTTGGGGCCTTTGGAAACACCTTACTTGTCACATTCTCCTGACTCAGTCCATCCATGTAGCCAGTATCAGTTTCCAGCTGAGGCCACTGAGACTCTCAGTGTCAGGCCATTTCCTGTAGCTCTGAACGTGAGGCCTTCAGTTTGTAGGTGGTGGGAGAGGGTCACCACTGTCGATGAGGCCACCAGCATGAAGAGTGCCCATTGGCAGTAAAGGCTGGCACAGGATGCCATGGAGAAGCCAAGCTGCATGCCAGCCCTTCCCGGCACCAGACAGCAAAGGGTGTGTTTGCCTCATTGCACTTCCAAGCACACTTCTCCATGCATGCTGAGTGCTGTGAAAATTTCACTCTTTATGTGCCTTCGTTTGCATTGGCCTTCTTGTTTCAATGGTTACTTTGTGAGTTATGAAACACTCCATTCTGAGGAAATACAAGCGTATTCATATTAGTCGATAAGTTCTTTCCTTTCTATCATTAAGGAGTGAAATTTGACTTTCTCAGTGTTTTCTCTGGAAACAAATTGGGGTTCTTTTGCCTGCCAGGGAGGAAACCAAACACCCCATACAAATCAAATCCTGCTTAGCGATAATAAGCATCTGTGTATGTGCCAGACAAATTGGGACTCCTGGTCACATTGAGTTCCTCAGTCAACTGAAAGACATTTATTCAGATAGCAGATTTGGCCTGTGGAGTCTGCAAAGACAGCACCTTTCCATTTCTGCACGTGACTGTGTAGCTTTGTATGAAACCCCAGTTCTGACGCTTGGAAAGTCCTGGCATTTGGTAAAGTCCTGGCATTTAACCCTACTTTGCTGAATAGTCAGAACTGATCTGCCTGGGTCCCAGTTGGCAGTTACATGCACTTCTCTCAGCCTTAGGTTCCCCTTCTGGGAAGGGGAATGACAGTTTGGTAACAATTCAGACATTGGTAACAATTCACTGTAGCATTGCAGGGAAGCCACTTAGAAAAGCACTGTTCCTCCAGTATTTATTTAGCTGCATTGCTTCTGGAAGAGTAACATAAGAAGTGCTTTTCATAAAATGTAAATTTGGCAACCTGATTCTCTAAATTCACTGCATTCTTTTCTAGATGTTTCCCCAACATGATTTCTGTGACTGTCAGGGTCTCTGTTACGAAAGTGAGCATGAAGATTTTTTTTTGCCTGTTAAGTTTTCTGTCTGGGCCCCCAGTATTTAGAAGTTTGGATGCTTTCTCCTCATGTTTCTCTCCTTATAAGCCTTTCAGGGAGTGGTGATGTTTTCAGAGAAACATTGTCCATCATTTCCCCTCAGCTCCTGTGACGATGAAAACTAAGTATACTCTTAATTTTCAGCATAAAGCCCTGAGCACTAAAACGGCTACCATTAGTGATGCAATTCTTGGTGTGTGACAGTTCTCATCAGCCTTTCTTCAGACAGATGCCAGTGGGAAATTACTACCCTAGAAGGGTGTAGAATATATACTTTTCCTTTTCTGGAGGGGGCATACTCATTCCAAGGAGTTCTACTCTCATGTCTAATTTCCAAGGTAGTCTGGGGCTTAGGACAAGTCATTTATAAGACCTTCTTTTTTTTTCTTATTGTTTTATTTAAGCACCAAGGTTACAAAATTGTTCATTGTTGGGGTTCAGTCATAGAATGTATACAACTCTTCACAAGTATACCCTTCTCACCATCGATATTTTTCATTTTCCTCCTACCCTCCACCTTACCCCCAACCCTCCTGTTTGTGGCAGGCAATTTGCCTTCTCTCTATTTCATTTTTACACTGTGGTGTGCACTATTGTTATTGTTAATGGGATCCCTGCATGTCACTTCATCCCCTTTCAGCACCCAGTTCTTGTCCAGAGTGATCAGCTTCAAATATCATTGTTATAATAGACCCTTCACTACTTTAGCTGCACTCGCCACTCTTTGTGGCAAGCTTCTGACCCTAGGTTGATCTTCTTGACACTTATGTACTTTGTCTTTGGATATTACTCCCATACTACCTCTTGTTTTTCTTATATACCATAAATGAGTGAGATTATTTTATGCCTCTTTCTCTTTCTCTCATCTCATCTCTCTCTCTCTTTCTCTCTCTCTCAATTTTGGGCCACTCCCAGTGATACTAAGGGGTTACTCCTGGCTATGCACTCAGAAATTGCTCCTGGCTTGGGGGACCATATGGGATGCCGGGGGATCGAACCTTGGTACCTCTTGGGTCAGCTGTGTGCAAGACAAAAGCCTTACTTCTGCGTCATCACACTGGTCCCTCTCTCCTTTTGACTCATTTCACTCAGCACAATAATCTCCATATCCATCCATGTATAGGCAAACTTTATGACTTCATTTTTTTTCCTAGTGGTTGCGTAGTATTCCATGTGTATACATTCCACATTTTTTTTAAACCGCTCATCTGTTATCAAGTACCTGAGTTGTTACCAGATTCTGACTATTGTAAATAGTGCTGTGCTGAACATAGGCACGCAGAGGGAATTTTTATATTGTGTTCCTGGGGTATATCCCTAGGAGTGGTATTGCTGGATCATATGGAAACTCAATTTTTATTTTCAGGAATGACTATATTGTTTTCAAAGAGGCTGGGCCAATCTGTATTCCCACCAGCAATGATCTTTCTCTCATTAACGCCAGCACTGATTGTTTTTGTTCTTTGTTATATGTGCCAATCTCTGTGGTGTGAGATGATACCTCATTGTTTTGATTTTCATTGATCTCTCTGATGATTAGTGATGCAAAGCATTTTTTATGTGTCTTTTGTCCATCTGTATTTTTTCTTTGAGGAAATGTCTCTTCATTTCTTCTCTCCATTTATTGATGGGCTTAGTTCTTTTTGTCTTGCAAAATTTCATCAGTGCCTTGTATATTTTGGATAATAACCACTTATTTGTTGAATATTGGGTGAATAGTTTCTCCTGTTCTGTGGGTAGTCTTTGTATTCTGGTCACTGCTTTCTTTGAAGTACAGAAGCTTCACAGTTTAATATAGTCCCATTAGTTTATCTTTGCTGGCCCGGACAGTGTTGCTTTTCTCCTTGAAGATGTTTTTAGCTTCATGTGTCATGGAGTGTTCTGCCTGTGCTTTCCTCTATGATTCTATGGTTTCAGGTCTGATATCAAGGTCTTTAATCCATTTTAATTTGATCTTTGTGCATAGTGTTAAGGACAGGTCTGAGTTAAATTTTATTTATTTTTTGCATGTAGTTGACCAGTTCTTCCAACACCACTTGTTGAAGCGGCTTTTCTTGTTCCACACTATATTTCTTGCTCCTTTAGCAAAAATTAATTGATTGTAAATCTGCGGGTCCATCTCTAGATATTCAAGTCTATTCATTTGCTCTGAAGATATGTCTTAATTCCAATACCATGCTGTTTTAATAACTACTACTTTATATGAGTTTAAAGTTGGGGAAAGTGATTTCTCCTATCTTCTTTTTTGCCAATGATTGCTTTAGGTATTCATGGACATTTATTGCTCCATATGAATTTCAGGAACATCTGATCCACTCTGTTCAAAAATGTCATGGGTATTCTTATAGGGATTGTATATTTAGCCCTTCTTGCCCTCCCTCTGTCCTTGAGTCTGAGGTAAGGTCTGAAAAGCCCTCACAGCTGTGTGCTCTCCTGAAGATTTTGCTGGAGACAATGGAGGGTGCTGCAGAGTTAATTTAGCATCCCAAAAGTCTTTGGAAAGCCAGGCTGTCTGTGTGGCTGATCCTTCAGAGACAGGCAGACCCTCAGGCCTGACCAGGGTT
This sequence comes from Crocidura indochinensis, assembly GCA_004027635.1. NCBI lineage: Eukaryota > Metazoa > Chordata > Mammalia > Eulipotyphla > Soricidae > Crocidura > Crocidura indochinensis. Next base: position 63,616 of record PVKC010000170.1, on the reverse strand, counting down.
CTCTCTTCACTCTGAGGCAGCCAGGTTCTCTCCCAAGGTCCCTGATTTGTCTCTTGAGACTTCCTGGGCTGGCTATTAAAAACAGTTCCTGAGGATAAACTGTTTCTGGACAGTTCCTGTCCATGAATATTCAGTTTCTGGGGATCCTGCCATATTAGTCCTACAGCAGCCATCTTTACTGGGAGCATCACCAGATTGAGCCAGCCTCTGGAATGCCATAGAGCCCATTCTCCTGGGAGTTTGGTGGACACTTCAAGGGAATGTCTGGGAAAGATTTTCAGGGATATGGTGGGGGGAGAGAGGGAGAAAGAGAGGGAGAGGGAAAGGGGGACAGAGGGAGGAGGAGAGGGGAGAGAGAGAGAGATTGATTTCCATGTGACAAGCACTCTGGATTTCAGGTAAGTGAGGCCCAGAATCAATGCTGTTGGGAATGTTGCACGTGTAGGAAAGGAAAGGGGGAATGGGCATTCAGCATAGTCACAGGACAGGTCTCTGAGGCTTGTTCATAATTATCTCTCTGTCTTCTGTTTGTCTGTCTCTCATCTCCTTTCTTCTGCCTCTCCAGTGCTGACCAAGCCCTGGACAGATTTGCAATGAAGAAGTTTTATGATGACAAAGTTTCCTCTCTGATGCAGCCTTCCCAGAAACGGTATGTATCTGTCTCCAGGAAGAGTAAGCAGAGGCCCAAGAGATTCAAACAGGGACAGTGGAAATCAACGGGGGTTGTGGAAGGAATTGAAAGGGTGGTTGTGGTTGCAATATACATTCTTAGAGTGAACCTGTACATATAAATCATAGTCTTTTAAATCAGTATTACCTGAATTCAAAAAGCTGAGAATGAGAACTTAAAAATTTGGTCAAATGCAAGGCCCCTTTCTGGCCTCTAAAATAGGGATGTGTCCAGGGTCATTTCATTTGAGAGGTACCTTCACTCCTTCTGACTTAGAGAGGGAACCCAGAATTCCCTGATATTATTGCATCACATCACATCACATCACACACAACACAACACAACACAACACAACACAACACAACACAACACAACACAACACATAACAACATAACATAACATAACATAACATAACATAACATAACATAACATAACATAACATAACATAACATAACATAACATAACATAACATAACATAACATAACATAACATAACATAACATAACATAACATAACATTACAGTACAGTATAATATAAAAATGGCACTCTCCATTATTTGTCTAACTGGTTTGACTGCCTGACAGGGGCCAGTGAACTGTGCCCATAATGACGTTGAACAAGTGTTTTGGGCTCTGCAGGCACTGCAGGGAATCTCTGCCCCTCATCACTGGCAGCAGGGGATTTAGATATGGTCCTTTCCTTCTAATTTAGTGTTGGGGCTGTTCAGTGTCAGGAATCAACCCTGAGGCTGACTCCATGTGAAGCTAATACTCCAGACCTTAGAAAGTCTCTTCACCCTGTAAAGTGTGCCAGACACACAGGCTTCTGGTTGACCATCTGCTGCATCTTGCATCTGGTATCATCTCTGGGACTTGATGAGATGAGTCTGGTCATCTCTGACCAGAGTCCTTCATACACTTTGATCTCTTGTCCCTTCCTCTCCTTTCCTTCTGTGTGCAGTAGCCTGAAGATGCTGAGAAAAGTGGTTTTCCATATCAGAGACATAGAAGTTAGGCCAGATTTTACTGGTTTCTCAAGTGCCAAGGGCCTCAGCCTTAGAGCCTGATTCTGGAAGGTAAAATGAGTGTTCTTGGGTTAGTAACTAGATCTGCTAACCAGTAAGTGATTTCAAGAGCCAGCCCAGATTCCTTTTTCTGGCCTGTCTGTTTGCCTTTTGATGGAATGTGTTGATGTGGGACTGTGTATCTGAGCCCAGCCTTGCCCCTTGTCAGAGTAACAGACCTCTTCGGCATGTGAGTCACTTGTGGAAAAATATCCAGCATTTTCTGTGCATTACAGTTCAACAGCTCTTGTTCTTTTTTGGATCATTAAGGGTTGGGCCAGAGTGGTGGCACAAGTGGTAAGGCACCTTGCACTCGCTAACTTAAGACGGACTGCGGTTCGATCCCTTGGCGTCCCATATGGTCCCCCCCACCCCCCAAGGCAAGAGTGATTTCTGAGCACATAGCCAGGAGTAACCTCTGAGCATCATCGGGTGTGGCCCTTCAAAACAAACAAAAAAAATGTCATTTCTCTGATCAGCTTCCAAAATGGCAACTTTTTGTCATATCCCTGCTGGGTGAACAGAAACTAGAAAATTTGAGGTATTAAACCATAGTACCGATGGCATCTGTATTGCTTTGTGGGTTTATTGTTGTTACTGTCTGCAGCTTTTTATAGAATTCACAAATTGAAAACAAGGATTGAAACTTTTCAGTGAGCTTCCATTTTCTAGCTTTCATGTCTCCTTCCAATCATCGCACACTGAAAAGCTCCAGTATTTGGGGTGATGGTGACATGAGTTCAGTGTTTTATTCTAGGGCTGATCTCTCTGCAATAACAGTGAGACACTTACTAGGTTTTCACTGAATGGCCCGTGGGTGACTGATATATATATATATAGTCTAGACAACAAGAGTAGTTGAGCAGTCTGCATGAGTACTTCTTTGGGGACAGATACAGTGAGTCTGATAGCAGCTGTCACTGTGTCCTAAATGCTCTCAGGGGAGATCTTTGGGCTATTTTAGGACTAAGACTCATAAGTTATTTCAAAAATTATTTTGTACTAAGAGTGAATTAATTAACCTGGGGTATGTGGCCTCAGAGGCTGAGTTGAACAATGACACTCTTCTGTGACTTCATGCTATTAATCCTTAATTTCCACTGATGTAGCCCAGCGGAAGGTACGTTCTTATGTGTCTCCTAACTCTTTAAGCCACACAACAGTTGTACCGTTAGCAGCGGCTATCTTATAGTGGGTGGAACTGTGGCAATGGCTAGATACTGGCTCCTTTGCCCTGAATAAGCCCTGAATTGCAGTTCAAGGTCACCCAGGCGCTGCCTTTACAGCAATGTTAGCAGTACTGTGAATTTGGAAACCCTTTAACTTTGGAAAGTAGAGAGAACAAAATCCTTTTGTAGTCTTAGTTTGACATCAGCATCATGGAAGTAATTAGTAACGCTAGTCAGATATGGACCCCCTTTTCTTCTCTACATTTGCTTTTTTTCTCCAAGGAGCTGACACAACAGCATGTATTATGAGGCTCATTGCTTTGAGTGATTGAAAGGCACTGGCTTTTTCTTTGGCCCTGTCAAACCTCTCCCAGGAGTTCAGAGCAAAGGTGGGAGTCACTCCAGCATCTACGAGACTAAAAGTCTGGGAAGGAATGGCCAGGAATTCATGTGTAGGAATAGCCTGGCTCATTCCTTTCATTGCATGAAAACCTGGGTGTTTCTTAGTGCTAGAAATTCTCTAACACTATAGCAATACTTGCTTCTCAATATTTTTGTCATTTTTGACATGATGTCCCTAGTTTCTGGAAAAAACCCTCTAACACATGACCAGGAGGCTGTCTTGGGAGTGGGTGTCCTGTATTTCCTGTATACTGACACACTGGTCCTTCTGCATATCCTCTGGCCAGCCTACACATGGACATGAGGAGCAGGATTTTTTCTCACTAAGGGAACTTCAGAGTCATGGCATATGATGTTGCAGTGGTCTGATCTTTGGTGGAACCCACTATAGTGCTGGTGGTTGATAGTTTCCACAGATTCCTTTAATGTCACTTATGTCCCTCAAGTGAGCTGCCACTGTGTTGTCATTGTCCTGTCACAGGACAGGGGCATTAAAGAATTGTATGTCACTGGCAACCCTTGTCTTTCCAACAGTGCAGTTGATGAGGGTCGGGGAGCACCCACCCTCTGCCATCAGGATCACAAAGATGAAGTTATGGCATTGTAGGGTAGGATGAGGCTTTATAAAGGCTCCTTTGACTGACCATAGTCATGTTTTAATATGCATCTTTGAATAGTCAGGAATTTGGGAGATTGAAGCTTATCCCAAGGATAAGCTTTTAGGGAAACTACAGATGTAAAATTTTGCCTTTGTAGATGGCTATAAATAATGCAGTGAACAACTGTGCAGGTCTGGTGATTATAAACGCAAATAGTACGTATTGAGTCCCTGTCTGCTGATGCTTGATATTGAAAATTTATTTGATCGTTGAGCTGCAACAGGGAAAACATCATCTCAGGGGATTTATTTTTCTCCGAAGAAGAAACTAGAGAACTGTGGGAAAATAGGCTCTGAAGCCTGCCTGTCAGATAGTTTTCTTTTGGCCAAGACTGTTGGAAGAGTCTAGGGTTGTCTTAATTTCTTTGTGGGTTTATTGATTCATTCATTTATGTCTACTTTCAGTGCTATGGTGAAATGCCTTGTGTACAAGGTTAAAATCAATCCCTTCCATGATTTGCTATGTATTGATCTTGAATTTGATTCTTTTGCTCTGGCTTCCTATCTGTTTTCACCATTGGTCTGACTTTCAGCTGTTCAGGATTCTCCATTTTTTAATATTAAACGAATTGTAGTGCTCTTAAATGTTCTAATGAGTGATGAGTAGTTGTGGTATCTTAAAATGAAAAAATAATAACAATTACATTAGTTTGATGGATGTCACGGCAGTATTCCTAGTTGGAAGTGGCAAACTAGACAGTGTCATCCCAGATGGTGTATTTTACTCTAACAATGCATCAACTTCAAAAGCCTTATGTAAGCATAACTCAAGTTTGCCAATATAGCAAATAGCAATTGATTTATCAGTTCCCTATCTACTTTTGGGGTGACTCCTTGTTCTTACTTCCATCTTTAATAAATTTATAATGTGATATATTAGAAGGTGGAGGCAAGTTTCTATGACAGAATAAAACCATGATTTCTTGATGCTTATTTTGAAAAGGATGAAAATGTTTTCCTATTGGATAGTGGATAACATGGCAAAAGGAGAATTTATATTTGGCACAGAACCTGGTTAGAAATATCAGAATTAGGGGCTGGAACAGTGGTGCTAGCAGGAAGGCGTCGGCCTTGCAAGCGCTAACCTAGAATGAATTGTGGTTCGATTCCCAAGGCGTCCCATATGGTCTCCCAAGCCAGGAATGATTTCTGAGTGCATAGCCAGGAGTAACCCCTGAGCGTCACTGGGTGTGGCCCCAAAACAAAACAAAGCAAAACAAAAAAGAATTAGATGACACATATTAGTACGGTCCAGATATGCACAGAATAAGTTATATACACTAAATTTCACATGGGAAGCAGTGCCTGTCCTTGGCAGTAGGTGTGGGAAGGTTTTCATTGCCCGTACCAAAGTTCAGCTACACACGTACATCCCAGTAAACTCGTATCTCTCATAATGATACGATGAAGGAAGAAATATAAATGAAAAGGAAAATTTGTCTTTAAATGCTTTACATCAATGTCCCTTTAAAAAAAATAAATCTTTAATGATTTTTCTTCTTTTTAATGGTAAAATTGCCTAACAGCCAGTTAGTTGTGTGGTGAAAATGTATGAGATAAGCATATCTGATGGTGACATATGGTGACGGGCTTGAGTGATAGCACAGTGGGTAGGTTGCCTTGTACAAGGCCAAGCTGGATTTGATCCATGGTATCCCTGAGCCTACGAGGAGTAATTCTCGTGTGCAGAGCCAGGAGTTCTGAGTACAGCTAGGTGTGGCCCCAAAATAAGAGAAACAAACAAAAAAGGTATCTGACTTTCCCAGATGGAGTTTTGTGCCAGTGTGTTTCCTTCCAGAGTAGGACTTCTCTGAAGGAGAAGGAACTGATTGGCCTATTCAGAGCAGCCTGGAAAGCAGTGATTGCTGGGTCAGGAGGGAAGGGCCCCATGCAGAGGGGCACCCCCTTCCATCTTAGAGAATCTCTTTCCTTACTGGGATATCCCCCTTCCTGGGGTACTCTTTTCCTTCCCGGATAGCTCTTTTCCTTCCTGTCCTTGTTTCCAGTGAGTGGTTGGCCCTGATATCCTGGTCTTTGGAACTTACAGAGAAGAAACTGTGGCCACCTTGACCTTCCTGTCTGAATAAGCAGTGCTTGTCAGGCTCTTCCTGGCCCATGGAGTCCACATTGCTAGGCATGGCCAGCACAGGCCTAGATCGTAGTGTGAGTGACCCTGGCTGCCTCGTGCATGGGGACAGTAAGGACTCTTCTCTCACTGTCCTGAATTCTTTTCCTCTGCTCTAAACCAGAAAATAAAAGCCCCAGGACATCTGTTGTGCTTCATTTAGTGATTGGAAATAACAAGGGAGATGCCCGGGTTTACCCTGACAGGCAGGATGGGGAACATGTGGCACCATCTAGTGGTCAGGCCTTGAACCTGGCCCAGCTCTGTTACTCTGGACACAGGCTTCTGTCTCCTGTAGTCCCCTTGTGAAACACAGGAGTAGCAGTTTGCCAGCAGAAAAATGGAGTCACTGTGGCTGGTTTCTTCTCTCCAACAATTCCCTACATAACAAAAAATTGGGTTTTCAATAATAGAAAGTTTACTTCACATGTTGCACTGTTGAGTTGATTTGTTACAGATCTTGCTGCTGGAGTTAGTGACTGGGTCTAGAGCCGTGGTTGAGGCTCTTAGAGCCTAGTACAGAGCAGAAGGGCACAGGCTTCACTTGGCCTTTGGGACAAGCAAGTAGGCCTGTCTACTTGGGCCCTTCCAGGCATGGGGAAACTTCTGATTTGCTGTCTCTTACCATCTGGAGATGGGCAGTTCTGTGACTGTCTTGCATTACTAGGGTTTGCTCAGAGCATGGGGTGCAGAATGTGAGCAGGGGGTCTCTACCTGGGTGACTACCTTCATTCTGTATCATCCCTGGCCTCCATTCAGGGTGCAAATCATAGATTTTTTTTTTTTTTGGTGTTTGGGTCACACCCAGCAGTGCTCAAGGGTTACTCCTGGCTCCATGCTTAGAAATTGCTCCTGGCAGGCACGGGGGACCATATGGGGCACCGGGATTCGAACCGATGACCTTTTGCATGAAAGGCAAACGCCTTACCTCCATGTTATCTCCCGGGCCCCCAAACCATAGATTCTTGATGGGTGACTTGTCTATGGGTGGGCCACAGTCATGGGTACAAGGCTGTTCCCTTACATCTTCAATGCCAGGATTGGGCTCAGGGGACCAGAGGGTATAGTGGCATTCAGCATACTTCACTGTCTTCTGCAGGTATGTTCAGTTTCTCAGCGGGCTTCTGTCAGGCACGGTGAAGATGAATGCTTCACCTCTGTTCCTTCACTTTGTGATCCTCCACGGCATCCCCAACTTTGACACGGGCGGAGGTGAGTCTTGAAATTCACTAACTACTGCCTCTTCTGTCGCAGCCTGCTTGGTTATCAGATGAGCCGCCATTGGTGGTTGGGTGGCCTGAGAGGCAGTGAGGGGTTAGTGAGAGTCTTTTAGCCTTTTGGGGATCTGTGGCCTCACTGGTGCTGCCTCCCTTGTGTGGGCATATTGCTCTCACGGCCTCTTTCTATTCTCAGCATTTCTCACCCCTGCTCTCTTGCAGTTTGCCAGCCCTTCCTGAAGCTCTACCAAGCCATGCAGCCTGTGTACACGTCGGGAATCTAGTAAGTGGTGACTTTTGTGAGGCTCTGGGGAGCCAGAAACTGGGTTCCTCCCACTGCAATGCTCACCTGCCCAGCACTAGACTGTTTCTGCCCATGTGGTAGCCATCAGAGGTGTGAATGCTGGTCCTAGAGCAGGCAGGGACTGTGTCAAAAGTATAGTGATGAGGGCCCGGAGAGATAGCATGGAGGTAAGGCATTTGCCTTTCATGCAGAAGATCATTGGTTCAAATCCCAGCATCCCATATGGTCCCCCGAGCCTGCCAGGAGCTATGTCTGAGCATAGAGCCAGGAGTAACCCCTGAGTGCTGCAGGGTGTGATCCGAAAAACAAAAAACAAACAAACAAACCAAAAAGTATAGCGATGAGGATTTTTTTTTTCCAATTTTAGGGCCACACCCAGCTGTGATCAGGGCTTACGCCCGACTCTGCACTCAGGAATCACTTTGGATGGGCTCAAGGGATTTTATGTCATGTCAGGGATTGAAACTGGATCAGCCACGGGAAATTAAAGCTCCCTGTTTCCTGCTCAGTTTGTCCAGCCCCTATCTTCCCTTCATTTTAGAGGCAGATACACATCTTTAGAATTTGTATGAAGTTCTAGATGAGTGCTTTACAAGCATTATTGGAAAATGGTCAGTGTTTGGTGATAGAGCCCTCAAGAGACAAAGAAATGCTATCTCACAATGATGTAGCACTCATGAACCTTGGCTTATCACAGAGACTGAGGCTATGGCATATGGTACCTTGTGCTAAGCTGCCATGCACAGAGTCTGGGCTAGCCCTTGGCTCATCTTGGACTGGCTATTCATTTTGATGTGGCTTCAAGTCCTTGCCTGTCCCTGGGATTTTTATGTACCTTTAGAATTCATTTCCATATTATTCAGTTTCAGGAGTTGAGATTCTAAATCAGTGGGATAGTTTGTGGAATTTCTGATTTTTTTTTTTTTAGATTATTTTCTGAAACTGTATTCTGTCCATTCAATGACAGAGTTACTCAATAATCTCTGTTCTTGTTTATCCCAAGCAATGTTGGCCCAGAACACCAGAACCGGATCTTTATCACCATAGAGCCAGCCCAGCTTCTGAAAGGGGACATCATGGTAAGTGGTTATATCTTGTCTTTGTTCCCCAGAAGATTGGTCATAGGGAAAATGCAGAATCCTCTCAAAATAATGTAACCCGAAAGACAAATCCAGAAGGAAGAATGAAAAAGTAGGTAATAGGTGATTTTCTGAATTAGTCTATTTTAGTAAAGGAAACGGAACAATTGTCATAGCTACTTAATTTGAAATAATTTAAAAATAATTTAAAATAATTTAACTGAGCCTCAATACCTGCTGTTGCTTCTTCTCTGATCATAGTACAAATCTTAACAGTACAATAGGCTTCTGATGGGGCCCGGGAGATAGCACGGAGGTAAGGCGTTTGCCTTTCATGCAAAAGGTCATCAGTTCGAATCCTGGTGCCCCATATGGTCCCCCGTGCCTGCCAGGAGCAATTTCTGAGCATGGAGCCAGGAGTAACCCCTGAGCACTGCCGGGTGTGACCCAAAAACCAAAAAAAAAAAATAGGCTTCTGGGATATAGTTATAGACAACAAGCACAAATTGCTATGTAGGCAGTGAAGTATGAAATATTAAAGGCCTCTTACAACTTAGCTGATGATCAGAATAGCTGTGTCAGCAGGTATTTGACTCTTAGGTGTGTTGGTTTTACTATTATATTTTTTTGCCTCTTATCTATAACCCTGAAATATCTAAAATAATTTTCAAGAATCTAGACTCACATATGGAAAACTTTTATGGACAGCTTGTAGTTTCCAACATGCGTAGAATAGCTTTCATGCTCTCAATTGGCACAGATCTAGGTACACAAACCTGATTGTAACAAGACAGGAAGTCATTCAAAATGTTTACTTTTCAAAATGGGTTTTCAAACATTCTTGAGAATTGACATTTAATTCTTCCTAGAAATGGGTGTTTTTACGACCTTTCTACTTACTAGTGATCCTTCCTCATCCTTAACTCACACAAAAGTCAATGAAGCTCATGGAGCTTGGAGTTAGAGGCTCTGGCACATTTGTACTTACATTGTGTGTACAAACTTCTGAGGACCTCACCCTGGCCCCTATGCCAGAGATCTGTGTCCCTGTGCTCTCCAGAGAGAGGGAGGCATCTGCAGGTCTTCATGATGGGCCCAAATAACAAGCAATACCAGCAGCAAAGCGAATGGACCTTGCCATATTCAAGCTTCATGCCAAACACTCGACAGACCTCACCTTCTTCCACCTCTCTGAGTTCTCACAGGAAAGACAGTGCTTTCATTCTGTGCGTAGAAAGCTCAGATAAAAGATTGCTGATGCATTTCTGGCCTCTAGAATGTTCTGCCTGTCCTAGGAAGTAGGGCTGGGGATATGAGTGGTTTTTTTGTTGGCATTCTGCTAAGTTGCCTGCGAGCTCATCTCGCTGGAGCAATGACAGTGCAGTTGTCAGCCCTGGCTTCATAGTGCTTTATTGTGCACCCAGCCTGTATGGTGGGCCTTATTTAGTCCACCTTTCAGGAGGACAAGAGAGCCGGAGAGCCAGACTTGGGGGAAGGCACCAGGGCATTGCCTCTGGTGTGGAGGTGAAACAGGTCAGCATGTCCATTCTCTGGGTCAGTGGTGAATAACTATAGCAGTCCATTGTGATGGCTCCTGGGGGGATTGAAAGTCTGATGATGGTGATACACGCTGGATGTGGCCCAGCTTTCCCCTGAGGACACGGGATTCGGCCAGCCCCTTAGTTAGTGGTCACAGGGTCTTCCTGAGGTCAGTGGGATGGTTGGGCTAGAGTCTCAGAGAGGTGCCTTGTTTCCTCTCCTCCCTCATTTTTCCCTTCTTACTTCCCTTCATATCTGCCCCTCCCACTGTCACTTCTTGGGTTCAGGTATCTAGTCCCTTTTAATGGTTGAAACTTTCTGAGAGTCTGTGCTGAGCCCAATTTAGGTAAAAAGGGGAAGGGTGAGTAACTTCTTTGTCCTACCAGGACCCCTGAGGGATAAGGTGAACTTCTGTTGGCTGAACATTCTGCATGGTCCTGATTGTGTGAATGAGAGGGCAGATGAGGAGAGCTCAGGTAGAGTGACATGGAACTGTGCAAAACCCAGTTGTACAGAGGACTCAGCAGTGCCTGACCTTGGGGACCACAAGATAATACATTTATCAGAAAATCCTCCTGAGGAAAGGTGACCTGGCAGACCAAGACCACATGGGAGAGCACAGAATCCTTGCCAATTTCTGCTAGGAAATATGTTGGGAAGGTCTTCTGGGCATCTTTAAAATGGCCTAGAATTGATTCTGAGTACAGGCTTTGTGACACTTGGAGTTTGAGTGGAGTGGCTAGCATGGAGGAGTTAGGATGCAGTCTGTAGGGACTGAGCAAAGTATGCCCCAGAGGGACAATACACCGTTCACAAACACACAGATGACAATCAACTGGAAGTCTGGTTTTCTCCACACCCACAGCTGTCACATGATATGCCCCTCCACAGTCTATGTATGGGTCTGGCTCTGTTCAACCTGAGTGGTTCTGCATGGCTATAACACCTTGAGAGTGAGGCCAGCCCTGAGAAGAACCCAGTACCACACAGAGCTTGTGGATCCTGTCCTGCTGGCTGGGAGGAAGCAATACAGATTTGTAGGCAAACAGTGATTTGGTCTGGGGAACTCACATCTCCTGGACCACCTGTCCGGTCCTCACAGCCCCATCTGCATTCCTACACACTGCTTTTCTTGTGGCTGTCAGGGCTCAGTGCAGGGTCAGAGGACTGCATGTTGGGCTGCTGGAATCTTTCTTTTTGACCAGGTGTTGTAGGGCCATTTGGAGGGGCTATGACTAGAAGGTGTTGGCTTTAGACCTTTGGTGACTGAGAGATGGTCAGGAATGGGGTGGGGTGAGAGAGGAGCTGGAGTGGGTGGACGTATCATTCAGGACGTGTTTGGACTTGGCCCTGTGTGCTGGCGCGGGAACAGGCCGTTGGCAGGTGATATGTTTGCCAGAGCCACATACCTCTGGGGCAGGGAGGTGCGGGTCTATGTGTGATCTCGGCATGCAAGGCATCACCCCCCACCCCAGCCTGTCCTGGCCACATGAAAGGGGCTGTCACCATGCGTAGGTGGCCGTGGTTATCTTAAGTTATGTTAAAAATGGATCCAATCCGTTGGCTCTGCACATCCTCTCTTGGTGTTGGAGCCCTTGTCTATCTTCTGTCTATGCAGAGATCCCGAGAGGGGCACAATTCAGCCTTTTCTTAGCAAACTCCCCATCTCTAGCCTGGGGGTCCCTGTCATCATGGACAGATATATGGATTCTTTGCTGTGGTGCTCCCAGCATTTGTGGGAAGTTGAAGAGGTGGCATGTGGTTAGCAAAGAGCAGTCATTTCTCCAGCCGATGCTGAGTTCCTGAGGAAGGCCTCAAGCCCAGAGATTTATCTGAATTCTTGCTTTGAGTCTGATAAGGCAGGACCACGACCAGGCAGAATCCTGGTCTCTGCTCTCACTGTTTCATCTTCATTGTTTCTGCCAGTTATTGCCCTTTCATCTGGTTGTAATTAATTCAAGCTCAGGCTGAGGAAAGAATTCTGCAAAGCAGCTCAGCTGGGCTTTCCTTGGAAGGCCATGCCTGGGGTCTGTCCCCCTGGGTAGTTGTGGACAGGGCAGCCTTCACACTCAGGCCCATGTGTAGGGAAACATAGCAGACATGCAGGAGATCTGGGAGTTTTAGAGAATTAGGGTTCCTATGCCCATTTCTTGTGGGGCAATGAAGTGAATATTTCTAGTTGTGGATCTACCTTGGTTTCCTGAAAATATCTGGTCACATCATTCTCTGATCTTTTCACTGGAAGTACCTTGAAACCAGCCCTTTCTGCTCCTTTCTGAATTCCTAAGAGTATTTTTAGAATTTATTTCTGCTTCCTGTATTTGCTATTTATTTTTGTACACTCCACTTATTTTCTTAATGTTATCAGATGGAAGGAGGGAAATGTTGTTTATGGCCAAGAAGGGGTAATTTTCCATCACACGGTACCATTGTCCTGCCTACTCACAGAAATGATGACCTGAGAGGTTCAGTTCAGTCACCTCTATAAGTGAAAAGTAGTTTTTTTATTATTATTCTATTTGTTTCCTAGGATAACTATAATGAAATACCAACACAGTGCCTTAGGTAGCAGAAACATGTTACTCCAAGAGCTGGCAACTTTATACCATGGCGTGGTAGGCTGTTTCCCACCAGACCTGTCTCCATGATCCTCCTGTGATGACCTTTGTGTGCTGGATCTTAACCACTTCTTCCTTTAGAGTAAATCAGGATCTACTCATTTTTTGCCCCTCACCTCCTTTAAAGACCTTATCTTTATATATAGTCATTTTCTGAGGACCTGGGGGTTAAGGATCTAAATTTAAATGCTGGAAGAAACAATTCCACTGACAATATCTATGTTCATTAAATACGCTTATTCCAGCCAGATTAACTGTGCTCTGAGGCCCTTTGGTTTGACTTGTTAGCACCTTTCTTTCATTTATATTCCCTATCCACAGTCTTTGTCCTGAAGTAGGTAATGCCAGACACAGTATCATTGAATTTAGGTCCAAGTCATTGACTTGAGTGACTTGAGTGGAGACAGCTTGAGCCTTTGTGCGTCATAGTGGTGATAGCTCTCATGTAAGGAAAACTTGGTGTGCTGCGGTGTGCACAGAAAGACAAGTTCAAATTTCTTGGTGGGAGAACCTAGTCCAGTGTCCAGGAGAGTTGGTGAAGTTTGTCAGCAGGAACAATGATGTTGCCTTTGAGAATAAGCATGGGGTATTGTGCCCACACTCAGATCCTAATCTCTGGGATTCCCCGTGCCCTATAGCTCAGGATTCTAGGCTGTTGGTCCCACCAGAATATGGCCTTCAGGCTTGAATAGGCTATTCCCAGACATGGGCCTGTCCCTGGAGAGCAGCTGTGCTCTCTCCCTTTCTCCTGTGCAGGAGAAACCCGAGATTCTAGTTTCTGGAAAGCAAGAGACTGCTGAAAGCATATGCCTTCATCTCTCCCTGTCTCAGAAGTCATCTTTGCAGATATAGTGGACTCACAGTGGGGGCTCCACTTTCTAGATAAAGATTTAATATGCAGGTACTTTCCTTTGTTATTAAGAAGTTGGCAGTGTTGTTGATGGAAGGCATACTAAGAAGCAGAGAAACTTCTAGAAGGGTGTTGGTGACTTGGAAGAAACCCTGAGAAGCTGAGAAACTTCTAGAAGGCTGTTGACCTTCTGTTGACTTAGAAGATACTCTAAGAAGCAGAGAATGCTTCTAGAGGGCTGTTGTGACTGGCTGCATTTCTGTAGCCTCAGTGTCTGCCTGGTGTTTCTGAGCCTGCCTCAGTGCTTGTGTCTGTGTGTCGGGGAGGGGGGTGGTGAGGGATGGCAGGAAGGGAGGATGTGGTTCTAAAACTGGTTCATGATCTTGGGTCATCATTCCTGAAGGCACCTTGACTGCTTTGGTTTTTCCCTCCTTGATTTTGAAGTGTTTGCTCCTGTATCAGTTTGCTTTTCTCTATGAGGTATTTTGCATGGAGGCATGCTAACTGATATCCCATGTTCAACTCCATAGGCCATGGTTATATGAACTCTAGTGTTCTGGAAAAATTTTTTTGGAAAGCTGGTCATTACAGGTCAGCAGGTCAAGTGCTGAGAAGCCGATTGTGTATACATGCCCCGCCTCATTGCACAGCAGACCCAGTCTCTGTGCATGCATTTATCAAAGATCAAGTTCCCAGGTCCTCTCCTTCCCAAAGGGCAAGGCCTTCCTGTGCAATAACTGTGCTGTTGTCAGGTAGGAGGGCAGAGCCTTTGTGAGTGCAGCGAGTTGTTAAGTAACCGTGCTGAGGAATTCATGTGGGCAGCAGGCCCATGGCAGCCTGGCCAGGCTCCAGTGCTGATGGGCTTGTAAACACTCAGCAGGCTGGCGTGCCTCGTCCTGCTAGCACAAATCCTGCGACCACTTAGGTTTTGTCTTCGTGGCATTAGAACTTGGTGATTTTGCTCTGACGACCTGAATCTCAACAGGATGGCTGCCTCCCTGTGAATCCAATACAAGTAACGTTTTTATTATATTCTTTTATTGTCTTATTGTTTTATTATATTCTTTCCTATCAAGGTTACATTGCACAATCAGGGAAAATGAAGCATCCTTGGTCCTTCTCCACAATTTGCTCTCAGGGCAGGTTTTATATTTATATATATGTGTGTGTATGTATATATATGTTATATGTATTATTATCCTGTGATTTTTCTATGGGTCCATTTTTTTCCTTAGTGTATACAGGGCTGTGCATGTATTTTGTAGTCTGAGCACAGTAGACTTTGTTTTGTTTTCATTTACAAGCTTTAAATGTTTTTACAATGAATCACATGGAATATGACCATTTAAAGTAACTTTCAATTCTAGGTGAAACCAAGGCGAGGGTTCGTCTTGTATGTTGTAGGTTTTGACTTAAAGAGGATTAGTTCCCAAACTTCTAATACCTTAAGTGTGTGATTGTAGTTCATTCTCTGCACCAAATCCTTAAAGCTTGTCTAGACAGCCTGCGGCTACCAGCAAAAGTAGGTTGGAACTTGTTACTACTCTCTTTTCTGCTCGAACTGAAGTTTCTTCTTTTGTTTGTTAGTTATGTGGGATAACAGGGGAAGATGAACCCATATAGGGGCTGCCTTTGGTAAAACTGGCACCCATAAGAGGAGAGAAATGCTGACTGAACACATTGACTCCTGACCTGGATTATCTATCCAGGGACGGCCATTTCAGACCTTGCAAACTGTAACTCTCAGGGTTCTCACAAAGTTTTTGCATGCTGAGGACCCCTTTCTACAGTAGCGATAGGCTTTAATTCTGGATGCACAAGAATGTGACTATGAGAATATGTTTCAGTTTTATGTATTTCTTTGATTTTATGGGCCTTACAGTGCTCTGGGCCTACTCTAAGCTGGGTGCTCAGAGAACCATCTCAGGTGTTGGGGATCAAAGCTTAAGTGTGTGCCTTACACACTCTACTGTCTCTCCAGCCCCAATAATGTGTTTTTGGATTTGTTAATTTTATTAATATCAAAAGTCAATCTATTCCTGTAGCAAATTCCTGAATAATTGCCTTATGTCTTCTCTCTTAGAAAGCCCAGTTCTGACTGAGTTCCCAGTCAGCTGTGTGAGGGTCTCTGCCTTGTGTGGTCCTTGTGTATTTTGAGGACAGCTTGTGACAGGTGGATATCTTTGATGCTGTGCTTGCTATTTCTTCTTTTATTTTCTCAAATTGCAGAGCAAAGACTGCTCTGGTTTTTGAAGTATTTCCAGTGCAGCCAGCATTTTATATTCTAGACACTTTTTGAAAAGAGTTAAAAAATAAAACTATTAATGCCCGAAGGATGACAGACAGATAGATTGCCAGTCACATTAATCTTCATGAATGTCTATCATTACTCATTTCTCCAAATGTGCTCACCCAGGACATTTATTCTGCTGAGGTTGCTGACCTCAGATCTATTGATTAGACATTCCAACTTTGCTGAGTCTCTGACTTATGGAGGATGCTTGGATGCTCAAGACCAGCCCTGGAGCAGGTGGACAGTCTTGGAGCTGCTCTGTTGGCATTGGTGGTTGGAGTCTGGGTAAGGGAAACTCCGTGTTCAGGAGGCTCAGAGTCAGCTCCTGAGAGAGTGAGAGATTAGAGAAGTAGTGATAGACTGTTCAGTCAAGGAGAAACCCAGCAGAAAATTCAGGAAGCTGTGTGAGAATAGTGTCTGGGGTCTGTGTCTAGTCTTGGATGGCTGCAAGTGGTCAGCCTGCAGAGGGCAATGTTCATTTCTCATCCCCAGCTTCCCACTGTGTGCTAGGAGTGGGTGTGGCTGATTTATGAGGAGGAGCAGAAGGAGATTTGAAGAGCCAATTTGGGGGATTGGGGAAGTTGGCAGCTAAGCTACGTGGTTCGAGGTTGGGTTTTGTTTTTGTTTGTTGAAGCACACTGACAGTGCTCAGGGTTGCTTCTGTCTCCATGCTCAGGGATCACTCTTAGCAGGCTTGAGATGCCAGGTATGAACCTTGGCCGGTTGGCTGTATGCAAGGCAATTATTCTCCTAGCTATACTATCTTTTGCTCTGGTCCCTTTGAATTGGAAGTTGCTGGTGGAAAACATCTGAGGAAAAGTCTGACTCAAAGCTGCAGCAGGTCTTCCCAAGAATGTGAGGTGTGTGGGTGTCAGTCTCTCCTCCCAAGACTGTGTGTGCATCTTACCTGCCATCCCCAAGCAAGCCAATGCTCTATCACCTATTTGTCAATATTTTTCTTTGTATTTTTTGGGGGGAAGGGGGACTCACACCTGGTAAAGTTCAGGGATTACCACTGGCTCTGCATTCAGGAATGACTCCAGGCAGTGCTGAAAGACCAGAGATGCTAGGGATACAACTGGATTGACTGCTTGCAAGGCTTCCCACAGTCCTGTCATTTCACCCCATCCTGAGCCTGTTGGCATTTCCCATTGGCCATAGATGTCCCTCATAAAGCAGCTGCTGCCACTTAGGCCCACTCCAGGCTCTCAGCAGGTCTGCATGTAAGGCAGGTATCTCTCCCACATTTCTGGAGCCCATGTGTCCTTTATGTGTCTCCAGTGATTTGGGTCTCACGTTAGTCAGTGCTTGGAGCCTATTCTTAGCAGTGCTCAGGGATCATATTGGGCTCTGGGGACCAAGACCAGGGTAGGTTATGTGCAAGGCCAGCGCCTTAACCCCATGTCTCCTGCCCCAGTTCTTTGAATCTTGAGTACAAACCTAGCCAAGCATGGAACTCTTACCCTGAATTGGAGCCCATTTTTCAGGGCAGGGAGGAGGATTAGTGACCCTCCCATTTTGCAGGGCCTCTTGGGGTTTCTTCTGTATACATTTGGGATTGCTTCTGCACATATTTGTGGTGAGGCATTCACAGAGTTTCACCACAGTCTCTGTGGATGGTGCTTGGTGTTCAGTGGTCATGTCTCATGAAAGGTTGTAGCCTCTGATGATGTGCTGGAGTCGAGCGCTCCGAGAGTTGAATATTAGGGTGCCCTTGATGACTGTCATTTGCAGTAGAAAAGCAGATTTAAATGTTCACCTTTCTCCAGAATCTGGGCTGATTCTGGTTGTGCCCCATGGGCTACCCCAACCCAGCCCCGCCTGGCGCCAGGAGTGAGGGGAATGCTCGGCATGTTTGTCAATATGGAGCACTCCTCTGACTTTGTTTACTTTTTCTGCTTATTTATTAGGCTGTTTCCTGGTAGATAGCACAGAAGTAAATGCCCTCGAGTCTGTCCCAGAGGACACAGTCCCAGCTCACATGGTTCCCTGCATTTGTCTTGAGACAGCCAGTGCAGGCACAGCCTTCACCTCACTGTGGAAGCCTCTCTCCCTTTCAGTCTTGTGGAGCACAGGCACCTGTGAAATTCCTGGCATGTAGTGTTGCCTCTCTCTGCAGAGCCCAACTGCGAGTATAGTTAGTCTGTATCTGGCTTAGGGGTTGGAGGACACCCCAGGACCCCTGTTCAGCCTGCCCTTGCCTGGGTGCCAAGGCCTGGAGGGTTGCTAGGATCCTGTATTCAGCCCAAACCACAGCACAAGAGTCTGAGTATGATCTCGAGGGCTGGTCTAAAAGGATTGCCCTAGGTAGGAGCTGGGCCATGGAGATGAAGCACTTCTCTTTGTTTTCCTTCCTGGTCCTTCATCTCCTCAATCACTGCTGAATTTCGCCTCCTCACTCCTTCTCTATCTTCTCACTGTATGCCTCTCTCTTTCCCTCCCTGTCTCTTGTTCTTGTATGCCATGAGCATTTAACGGACAGTACTAATCATTACTTTTTTTTTTTTGGGTCATACCCGGCAGTGCTCAAGGGTTACTCCTGGCTCCATGCTCAGAAATTGCTCCTGGCAGGCACAGGGGACCATATGGGGCACCGGGATTCGAACCGATGACCTTTTTGCATGAAAGGCAAATGCCTTACCTCCATGCTATCTCCCGGGCCCCATCATTACTATTTTTGTGTGTGAAATAGAAAGGTTTTTAGTTGGAACACCAGGATTTAGATTAAAAAAAAAGTCCTCATAATAAATTATTAAAATATAGGAAAATGATGTTGAGAGATATGCTCAGTGAGCAAGCATTGTTTGCCCCCATTTTTGATCCCTATTACTACTCTGATCACCATGGAGAATAGTCCCCCAACACCCTGTACTGCCAAGTGTCTCAAAACAAAACAACAGCATCAGTTCGAGATAATGGGATCAGAGATTTCAGTCCACAGAGTCTTCTGGAACCCTTAAGACCCAGAGATTTCTGGTTTCTTAGGAACCAAGCTGCCTTCCAGGAGAAACACTTTAGATTGGTGGTTGCATGTGACACTGATGCATATGGTCCTGCTGTGGCGCATATGGTGCTTCCTGGGAGGGATCATGGAGGGACCTCATAGAACCTCATCCCTGCTTCCCTGAGCACTGCACCCCTCAGTCCTCTCTTCCTCCTGCCCTCAGGTCAAGTGCTACCACAAGAAGTTCCGATCAGCTACCCGCGATGTCATCTTCCGCCTGCAATTCCACACGGGGGCAGTTCATGACTACAGACTTCTATTTGGGAAGGAGGATTTGGATGGGGCCTGCAGAGGTAATGTCCTACTACCCCCACTGAACCTTAGTGATGCTCTGCCACTGATTCATTCACTGTTCTACCTCCTCAATTATAAATTAGCCTGAGAAAATCCTTTGGCCAGTCTGAGATGTTCTGAGGCCTGCAGTGGCAGGCTCTGGAGTGGTGCAGGTGGGGAAAGGGACAAGATTCTTTTTGTAGACTCTGATATCCAGACTTATTGCTTTGCTTTGATTTTTAGATGACCGGTTTCCTGGTAATGGGAAGATTGAGTTAATATTCTCTGCCACGCCTGAGAAGATTCAAGGTATGTGGAAAAGAGATGCTAGGGCATGCTGAATGGAGGATTCATTTCTGTGCACTCACTCATCTTTGCCTGCATTTGAGAATTTTCATAATAAAAATGAAACATTCACTGATGGAAGTAGATGATCTGGAGGTAATAAAAGCAGATTGGTCAGTGCAACCCCAGAGATACCTGATTGTCCAGAGGAAGGATGTAATACTGTGGTTCTGGTTTACTTCTCTCAATAAATAACCCCCTTCAAATATATATATATATATATATATATATATATATATATTGGGGGGCACACCCAGTGATGCTCAGGGATTACTCCTGGCTCTGCACTCAGAAATAGCTCCTGACTTGGGGGACCACATGGGACACCGGGGATTGAACCATGGTCTGTCCTAGGTCAGTCATGTGCAAGATAAATGCCCTACCGCTGTGTCACTGCTCCGATCCACCCTTGGAATATTTTTATAGGAGCCACATCTTGTGGCCAGGGATCAACCTTATGCGTGCTAAACTGAATGAATTCCATAAAATCCATAAAATAAATTCCCTTTTTTTTATAAAAATTCCTTGAAAGAAGAATCAGCCCCCTAATGTCAAGATGACTGGTTTATTCCCACCACCAGGACCCACATTGTGAATGCTTAGACTGTTTTTAAGAGCTATATATGATAACCACCATCCTTCTGTGTGCATTGTTATTTATTTCTTTATAAATAGTGTGTTTTGTTTATAGAACTACTAGAGGAAGGAGAATGAATGTGTGAGTTCAGAAGTGGGGTTCAATCCTGCCTCCATCCATTCATTTTCAGCTTTAGTAATACTTGGGTACTAATCTATGAACGGGCTGTTGAGCCTATGTTGCAGCAGGGAGAGGAACATTCCTCACCTTTCCCTTCTGCAGCAAGACTTCAGCTTATCTTCAGTGTGTTCGAAAGTGTATTGGGAGGAGTTTATGTTCAGGCTTTGGTGTTTGTGTGTATGCAGAGACACCACCTCTGTCTCCTACAGGTTCTGAACACCTGCGCAATGACCACAGTGTGACTGTGGACTTCAACACGGCTGACCCACTGATCCGATGGGATTCATACGAGAACCTGAATGCAGATGGAGAAGGTGCGTATAGGTGCTTGGTGCCCTTTATTTGGGGGAGGGCCTGAGCCAACAAGTCTCATTAGAGCTGCAGTGAGGCTGGGGGCCAGCATTTGCTCAGAACTCAAAGCCCATCCAGGAGTCTCAGGCCTTCCATAGTGTGAGCACAGATATTTAGCAGGAGCAGGTGATTGCTGTTAGTGAATTCACATGGCTTGAGTTTTGCTTCATCCCTCTTTGAGTGTCCTGTGTGTATTACACAGTCTCTTGGGCAATCAACATTTGAGTTTTATTTCTGTTGGATACTATGGAGTTCTTGTTTTCTTTTCTGTCTAGCATTTTTTTTTTGGAGGGGTACCTGGTGTTCTCAGATGCTGTTCCGGAGGTAGTACTCAGGTACCTCTTCCCATGTGCTCAGGGAATTTGCCATCCTGGATTTTTCCATGCAGAACACATACTCATTTTTCCTGGACCTGTGTTTGGTGTATTCATCCCCCCAAAAAACTACCCTTTGCTCACCCACAGTAATACTTAGGACGTAGTCATAGCACACGTTATAGGACTGGTGAGAGAAGCCATGAGAAATAGATGGCAGAGGGGTTTGAACTGCTCCATGTTTCTAAGACCTCATGGGAACTGTGAACCCAGAGCCTAGAAGGAACTCAGGAGAAACCTCAGCTACTCTTAAGTTATGCTGGTTTCCAGAACTACATCCTGCTGGTGAGAATGGAAAGGGGGTGAATAGTACTGTCTGGATATTGCAGGGAAGATGCAGTGGACCTGGTATTTGAGTCTGGGTATATCTGATCTGCCAGCCCCCAGGTGAAGGATGTCCCTGCTAGGCTGTATCAATCCCTTCTGCCAGTGCCACAGCCTGTAGACCAGAGATTCCCACACTTCTTGGTCTCTGCTTTCTTATTAGGGAAAAATCAGGACTCCCCCATCTACATCTTTTTGGTGAATAAACAAACCCCCTTCATTACAACTGTTGCTGCCACCTGAACCTTTCCAGCAATCCTTGAGGTGTGTTTCCCAGTTTGGGAATGCTGTACTCCACACTCTTGCATCTCCTTTCTCCTTCCAGACCTTCCTGGACAGCAGAGTACTGGCCAGGAGGGGGATTCCCAGTATCTGGTCAGGAGGTAACTGAAGGAAGGTCAGAGTCTCATCATCCTTGGGGTCCTGGACACTGACTCCGAAAACCCTAGAAATTCTAGTCTGTGCTTTTGGAGGAATATATGGTTCCAGCTCCTTGGGTCTCTGCTCCCTATGTCTTCATGAACTGTTCAAATATGCCCTGGCTTTTTATGTGCCTCTATGCAAGATAGCAAAGTAAAGATTGTTGTTGGCCTTCTCAAAGATCAGCAACACTGTCAGGCCCATGCAAGGCTTTTCTACAAGGCTTCTCTCAAGGCTTTCTTCTGAAGCACTTCACAGTGGCAGACATGTAGAAATGCAAAAAGGAAGTCAGTTGTTCATGGTCCAGAGAAGGAAGGACACACTTTTTGTTCTTAGCTGTGGTGTGTGCAAGTCTATACATATAAATATATGTGTATTATGTATACACACATAAGTACATATATATGTGTAAATATGTATATATACACTATATGAACATAATTGTATTTATGTATGAATGCATCATGTGTGGGCTGAGAGATAGCATAATGGGTAAGGAGCTTGCCTTATATTTGGACAACTTATATTCAATCCTCATACCCTGTGATCCACCAGAAATGATCCCTGAGCACAGATTTAGGGATAACCCTGAGCACCCTGGAAGGGACTCCCCCAAAAAGGGGAAAATCCAAGTATGCCATGTGTGCCTTTATGTATATAATTTGTATGCATGTATATGCATGTTTGTATCCATGTGTAGTATGTGAGTCTATGCATATGTAGATATGTTTACCTGCCTGCCTCTGGGGTGTGCCATACCTAGACTGTACCAGTAATTAGGATCATGTTAAAGACAAACAGGCCTTCATCCTCCCAAGTCCTGGGTTAGCTTACAGAGGGGAGGTTGGTTCTCAGAGGCAGCAGTACAAGATGGCAGGACAGGGCCAGGGTACAGACTGGGAGTCATCAGTCTGCCAGAATCTGGGGTTTTGGATGAGGAAGCATGAGGCACTTCTCTGTCAGCTCTTTGCTGATGGCCCATGAGGATTCTCCAGCAGGTTCTGGAGGATGACAGGTGGGTAGAGTGGGTGTCAGGAGGGAAACTGGCAGGGAGGGGGCCAGTGAGAGGTGCCTACAGGACCTTGATGGGAGCTTCTGAAGCTGGGTGTAGTGGCTGTGGAGGATTGTAGGTGATTTTGTGCTTCATGGTTGGATGTTCAAACTCCATGCCAGATGTAGCTCAGGAACCATGAGCAGGGAACAGCCATGGTAGATTTGGAGTTAGGCTGTGCCTCCCATTCCCATAACCCTTGACCTTTACTGATGAGTTTCTAGCTACAGTCAAGCACTTGCCAGCCCAGTGATGTGTGTGCTGAGGCCTCCCACAGCTGGGTTTGGGTGCTGCCATTTCAAGCCTGAATATTCAGTTGGGGCCTCAGAGAGTGCATCTGGTTGAGCATGTGCTTGGATAGAGGCTTGGATTCAGTCCCTGGCACTGCCAGGATTGACTCTAAGGACTGTGGCACAGTTTGGCTCAAAAACTAAAATAACTAAGTAAATAAAGGAACATGCTCAAGTTGAGATGTGGCTTCCAGGACTTGATTTCTGGGCTCTCAATGGCTGGTGGTAGCTCTGTTCTGAGAGAGGTTGGATTTTTTGGGACCTTCTCAGTGAGGTGCCACCCTGGAGTCTTCTTAGTAATCTCATTAAAGAGGAAGAAGACGGACACTTTCCTGAACATGTATGATAGTCAGTAGACATCTGACAAAGTGTTCTTCATCATTTGTTATCAGGGAAATGACTATCAAATTACATATTATTACTAATTATCTCACACCAGTGAGTATGACTTAAATCAAAGATTGGAAACTACCAATGTTGGTGGGGATGTGCTTAAAAAGGAGCCTCATTTTCTGCTAGGAGAAATATCATCTGGATTAACCTTTGTGGAAAACAGTATGAAGATTTCTCAAAATAGTAAGAATAGAATTTCCATATAATCCAGACATTCTACGTCTTGGCCTCTATCTCAACACAAAAACATTAATTTGATTTTTTGTTTGTTTGTGGACCATACATGGCAATACCAGAGGTTACTCCTGGCTATGCATCCAGGAAACGTTTCTGATGGACTTAAAGATGTAGGAATGTTGGGGATTGAACATGGGTCAGCTGAATGCAATGTAATTACCTTAACTACTGTAAGGTACTGTAGTATCATTCCAGCCCCAAACATTAATCTGAAAAGATATGCGGTTACATATGTTCATTGTAGCATATAATTTCAAAGGCCAGGGTATGAAAATATTCAAAAATGTTCTGAATGGAGTAAGATGTGATATAATATGAGCTAGAAGTCTCCAGAGGTAATGTAGATGGAACTGGAAATTCTATCAAGTGCAGTAAGTCAAAGGGAGAAGGGTGAATACTGGATGATCTCACTCATCTGGTATTTAGAGAAGTAAAACATTTGCCCCACAGTACTGAGCAGTGACGAACCATTGTCTTGGGTTACAAAACTCATGTTACTAAACTGTAGTATGGGTGGGGGCCTCAAGAGGTAGACAAGAGGTGTTACAGGGACAGTTGGAGGGTATTGGTCATTTTGGTGATGGTGGAAAGCAGTGTATACCACCAATGTTAACACCGTTATATTCATGTTACCTAAATTATATAAATTCAGTTAATCAAACAGTGAGTAAAATCAATAAAACAAATCAGTGAATAAACAGAATTGAGAACGGTGCTAGATACACATATCCAGGTGTGCCCCTTTTCTACCCTTTCCCCAACAACACATTTTTTCCTCCCTCTGGCTTAACAGAGTTGCTAGGATGAAAAAAGAAGAAGATCCAATCTCCATTTCTTTCCCTTCTCCTCAGATTTAACAGATAACTGGGAAGATATTTCAGATTGCAACTCCATGACTATCACACACCTTTATTGCAAAGTAGGCTCTTCCAGGAAAAATATTGCTCCTGAATTGGAGGGAACATGCTGTTCTTGGCGGGGAAGGTGAGGCCTGTGGGCACAGGGTAGCAAAGTGTGCATGAGCCTATCTGAGAGGAGTAGAGTCAGGGCCTAATGGACGTGGATGTTCTGTGTGGAGACAAGACTCAACTGGAACTTGGGAGCTGAGCTTTGAAGAGTAGAAACCTGAGGGGTTAATCAGAGCTCCTGGAAGAGCCAGATGCCAGCTATTAGCTATGTCCTAGGAAAACTGCTGTCAATGATGAGAGGTGGAATCTGACAGACATTCAGGCCTCTCTATATCCTGCCTGGCTCTCTGTGGTGGGTCACCAGTACAGTCAATTGCTGAGTGGACAGCTGTCCAACCCCCCGGAAGTTTCCTTCCACATACCACAAGGCAGAGACTTATTTGGTGCCAATTATGTTCCACAAAACATTCTGTTTAGATGCAAAAGAGGATTGTGGAAGTGAACTGACTTTATGTTCTTTGAGGGCTCATTATGGAAAATGGAAATGACTAGGGTTTGTGGTTGAGCATTCAAAGGGGAAATAATATGACGAAAATTCAGTAGTGGTTTGGAAATTTTCATTTTAATTATCATTGAGTATCATGACTATCTTACCAGAATGCACTGCAGTTGGGTCAAGCAATTGGAGCAGTAGAGGTTGTTTGGGGGTTGATGATGGGAATTCTGACAGGATTTGGGGTCACTCACTTAAGGACTCTGAAAGGAAAGGCACTTTTCTTTGTGTGGTCTGGTTGGGGCTCTGATCCAGCTATTCTGGTGTTGCTTGGACACTGAATGTGAAGATCCACCTATCGCTTTGTAGACTGTACTACTTTGCCAGTCACTTCAAAGATACCTGAGAAACCTGGCAGATCTGAACTTAGAGTTTGACACTGTGCATAAAGCGGTTCTCATAGTTTCTTTTAGAAATGAAGCAATGAGACCATGCATACATGCCTATCTCTTCTTTTAGTAACTTGACTGTTCTTTTTTCCCCTTTTTTTGAGCCATGTCTCCTTCTTGGGTACCAGTCCAGGTATAGTTGAACCTGGGGCTCCTTCACATAGAACATGCCCTTCAGTTCTTTGAGTTATATCCCCAACCCCTTAACAGTTTGGGGGAGTGCATACTTATCAACTGTGTGGCACAAAAGTTCTGTTTTCGTATTTGTGTTCAGGAAAAGATACCTGAACAGTTGGAGTATGACTTGGCAAGGCCTCAGATATTCTGGAGAGACCCAGACATTTTTTCTGGTTCTTAGACCAGACTTCTAATCTCTTTTTATAAATGTGAATATTTTGAAAAAACATTATGTAATAAGTTATTCACTCTCTCTCTTACAGAGACAGTGTTATTTGCAAAGTTGGAACAGCGGTGCTGATTGTCATTATAGGAAGGTGGATTAGTCAATACCTTTGACCAAATTCCACATTAAACAAAATCTTCTTGCACAAGAAGTGCATTGAATTCCTTAATAATAATAAAAATCTTTCTTCCCAGTGAACGCTTCACTCTGTCCTGTAGATGCTGTGCTTTGTGCCCATCGTTGGTTATTTTTTGACATACGTGACTAACCTGAATTCAGTTGTTGCCCTTTCTTTCTTTTTTTTAAATTTTATTTTAATAAGGAAGTATTACTGTTCTAAACTCAAACGCATTCAATGCTTAGTATAGTACATCAAAGGTATATCTTGTTCTTTACAGTAAGTTCTCTGAAAACATAACATAATTACAGGATACACACAAAATTAAATATATCAGCATGATGCAACTATTCAGTACTGCATGCAGTGCATTATTTATAAGACACCACAAGGACACAATTCTTATAAAATAGCATGGGTTGTTGTTCTCAGGTTTGTGCTATTTAGACCTGTTACTAATAGTGATCATCAACTTTTTTTTTAAGGTTTGGAGTCAAAGGAGCACTGTAAGAACAATGTTAGTGTGGCAGTTATCGTTTGCATGGACCCACTAAAGTATGGGGGTCATGGAAAGGAAAAACTTTGGCCTAAGTACAAGAAGACCCTACCCCTGAAGTTTCCTGACAGAAGACCATTTCTAGGCTCCAGGCCAAGCAGTTTGTCCAATCAGGTCATTGTCTGCAATGCCCATACAGTTATACCTTTCACAGTCTCTGTTGTTGATCTCACACCTCTGCATTAAAGGTCCTGGAATCTGTACATCCCACATTGAAGTCAGGATGGTGCAGAGTGGCGTCTAATTTCATCTCACAATTAACGGGCTATGGAGAAAGCCCTGCCCAGTACGCAAGTGGTCGTTGTTGTTGTTGTTGTTGTTGTTGTTGTTTAAATCTTCTCAGTGTTAAGGGAAGACTCTTTTGAGTAAATCGATGTACTGTTGCCCTTTCAAGCTCTGTGTCTGTGTTGTGTTATGGGAACCACAAGGCATCAGAATGGGCTTTGCTGGTTTGTTGTGCTGTGTTCTGCTATGGAAAGAGTGAAAACAAGTGGTCTTGCTGTAACTGACATGCAGCGCAGGCAGAGGGGTCAAATGTGGTCTGGATGGTCTTAAATTCGAGTTGGTCTTAATGATGCATGTGTCTCAGCTAGGTTGATGGGCACAATGCAGAAGTCTGTGCTGGGAAGGAAAATGGGCAAGATGTGCCACGTGCAATTAACGCTGACCACAGACTTGGCCACATTTTGCCTGAGAGGCAGAACTAATCCCGACAGGGATTTTTTTTTTCTGGCTTCCAATTTGAGGAATGCAAATAGTGCAGGAATCCGTTTTGTAAAAGCAGGTGACTGCCAGACATTCTGTGTGGAGCTCAGAGGCTCCAGCTGAGCCTCTCCTAGAGGCCTTTCCCCGCCTCCTGGGCAGGCTCCAGGGTTCAAATTTCACTAAACCTGATTGCAGGAGTCCCGCCCTCCTGTTTACATTGAGCTGGCCTTTTTGGTGGAAGCAAAGTTCTCTGTTTAGCCCTGTCCACTTCTGTACTAGCAAGAGGCGAGCTGGTGTTCATGCGGTGCACATCCCCACTCAGGATGCTGCTACTTTGAGGTGGAAGGAAGGAATTCTGCATGGAAAAGAGGGTTCCCCAGCCATGGAATGAATAAGCTTCTGGGCGGTTTGGAAGGAAGGTAAGCAGAGATTTATGGGGGGGGGGAGAACACAGGGAGAAAGTACATAGACAAAGAGAGGGGTAGAGAGAGAAGAGAGGAGAGAGAGGAGAGAGAGAAAGAGAGGAGAGAGAAGAGAGAGAAATAGAAGAGAGAGAAGAGAGAGAAAGAGAAGAGAGAGAGGAGAGAGAGAGAGGAGAGTGAGAGAGAATGTTTGCAGGATCTACAGCAGAACCCATACTGCCCAAAGGAGAAGGTGCCCCTAGGGAAAGGACATCTGTAGTGAAACAGAACTGATACTTCTCCCCTGTGAGAAGGAACAGCCTTTGGTTTTTCAGGAAGATGATTTGTTTACAGCCTACACGTGTCTCTGTTTCTCCTCCTGGTCCTGATGACCAGAAGAGAAGTTTGTGTCTTGCAGCTCTCCAGCATCTCTGGGGCTGGCCCTGGCCCCACCAACAGTGGCAGGCAGTGTCTTCTTATTCCAAAGCACTCCACAGGGAAACGGCTACTTGGTCAGAGGTGCCAAAATACAAACTTTGACACTACTAACCTGAGCTGGGTGTGGGACAGTTTGGTGCTGGCCCAAGGGAGTGGTCCTGCTCCCCAGTGTTTGCTGTGGGCTCTCTGGACCCAATGCTACTTATCACAGCATTCCAGAGCCTCGCCTAGGGAGGGAGGACAGATGGGTGTGAGGAAGCCCACGCCTTGGCAGAGAAGGGAGAAGTGCTGCGGGTGGTCTTTTCCCTGGAGGGTCTTTCTCAGCTCGCTGCAGAATACTTTTTCCTTTCGAACTACACTTCTATTCTCCGACATTTTCTTATTCTGTGTTTCCCAAGAATTCTTAGCTGAGCTCTTTTGCAGGAAAACTTGCATTGAATTCACTAGACTCCAGAGGGAGCAGTTTCCAGTTGGTCCCTTAATAGTCCTCTCAAGGTGAGGGGACCTGCTCCACCTCTTCTAAGAAGTTTCCTTCCTGCTTTGGGTAACTTCAGGCTTCATGGCTCAAGAGGCTGGCTTGGGTTTAGGGGTGTAGGCAGGTTGTACTCTTCGTGTGAGGCAGACCAAGGGAAGCCACATCCCCAAGTGCACATGCTGTTCGTGAACTCCACCGAGCACAGAACTGGTGTCTCTCCCAGGCCACATTTTTCTGCCTTTCAGTTTACTGGCATCTTACGCTTTTTTGTTAAAATTATGTAATAACTCCTCAATATCTCCAGTCACCAAAGTCTCTGATTTTATAGATCAGAGGACACATTCTCAAAGAGCCTGTTGTAGTCACTAATCCTTATCTTTTCATTTTCTCTGGGATAGAAAGTGATTCAATAAAGTACAGGGGAGTTCCTTAGCACAGAGGCAGAGTCTGGTAGAAATGCAATAAAGCTTGTTTTGTAAGAGGTTATAAATGCCATAATTATAAACGGACATATGGAAAAGAGAAAGCTCTGGTATGGGACATGGGCATGCGCACACACACAGACACACATACTCAGATGATACACTGTAGAGTTCTCTCAGCTTCACAGGCTGAGATGAGTACATGTAGAGTTCTCAGCTCCCTACTTTTGAGATGAGTACATACTGTAGAGTTTGCTCAGTTCCACAAGACTGAGATGAATATAGACTGGAGATTTCTTCCAGGTTTACTGGGCCAAGATGATACAATAAATTTCTCTCATCTTCATAGAGCAGAGATGAATACACTCTATAGAGTGCTCAGCAGTGGGTGTTCCCACTCGGGTAATTCACAAGGAGAAACCTGGAAAGGCTCCATTCAGTCTGGTCAGTCAGAGCAGAAATTCTCTTCAGGTCTTTACGACAGGTTCACTCATCCTGAGGCTGAGTTCTGGGGACAGTCCACACTCCACTGACATCCTGGGTGGAGTCTCAGTGTCCTTGGGGCTATGGGGATGAACTGAAGGAGACAGTGTGGGGGGCCACTCAGCTATGGTTTTATTCTAGCTCAATCAGTCACCCAAGATCCAAGAGGCAGAGGGAAGGATGTAACTTGGACACGTGTAAGAGCTCAGGTGGGGATTGGGGACACGGCCCTGCCCTGGTGAACATTGTGACAACTGTCACCTGGGTTGTGTGAGTCAATTGCAAACAATGGCTCCTGGAACTTTTTAGAAGATAAAAGCAAAAACCAACAAATTCAGGCCTGGAATGATTGCTTAAGTGGAAGAACATTTGTCTAAGAGAATAAGCCCTGAGTAAGGATTGATTGGCATTTCTTTGCCCCCGAGCAGCACCGCTGCACACCCATCCACCTTCCTAGCACATGGGACCCAAACATCACTGGGAGTGCCTGTAAGCCTCCTGAGGTCCCTTATGTGTGGCCTATAAAAAAAAAAAAAAAACAAATTAGCAAACAAAAAGGAATTTACCTTTTTCTTCAACTGTGGATTCAAAAGCAATTATACCATGTATATCAGCTGGGCTGGATTTGAGAAACTCACTGGACTTACAGGACATAACTTCTCAGGCTTTGGGTCCTTAACTCTACCAGGACCCTCACATAGGCTCATTTTTCTCGAGAGTGAAGGTGAGGCACAGCTCTGGCTAGAGCTTCTAAGTAGGAATCAAGCCGGAAAATAATACCAGAAAAATCCATGAAGGGATGGAAAAGTCAACAAGCTTTTACAGTGTCAATGAGGCATGAAGAGGTCAGGATGGCAGCCCAAGGAGAGGAAAATTCTGCCATCTGATGGGGTCTCAGGAGAAGGAAGAGCCTGGAGGGAGAGTCCAGAGTGGGCGGAGTGGCAGGGAGGGAGGGAGAGTCACAGGGGGTGGAGGAGGTGATGGTGGTGGGGATCATACAGTGACCTTAATGTTTTGATTTCATCATCTTGGCTTTGGGTCTAATTTACAGTAAATTCACCAGATAGGTGCATATTCACAGGGTGACCGTCACCCCCTAAGATACTGATGTTGTTTTGCTCAGTCCCTGCCTGTTTCCCCCCCCC